>BMAO01026611.1:0-68086 GCA_019973975.1 Trichonephila clavata
GAAAATTATTTTATTATTTTAGATTCCTAAAAATTATCTATTATTAAAAAATGATGACTTTTTTTTTACTCAAGCATCAAAATAGTTTTCTTTTATTGTTTAAATTTATTATTTTTTTACTAAAGCAATATTGTTTTCGACATGTCATGAATAGAAACTTGAAGATAAATCTTATATCTGAGAGGAGAGTCAGGGGGAAAATAGATCTACACTCAAATAAGCCACTGTAACACAATGCAGTAGAAAGAGAACTGAAACATGTTTGACATTAGTAAGATCTGGAAGATATTTTTTTTTTCGAAAAAGAAATTGTAGTGACGTTTATATAAAGGAATCACACACATACCAGGAACTTTGATAAAGGAAGGTGAATTTCCATGGCAGTATGTTATGCATTCGAAACAAATTTTAATAAAACACTCAAAATACTTAAAACAATCATTTAATAATTTCTTCTTTTATAAAGATAATTGCATGAAACATTTTTCCCGTGTGTCGAATATTTTCAAAAAATCCTCACAATTTTACTTCAATATTTAAAATAGTAGTGAAATTTGAAAAATTTCTACTTTTCTGTCTTTTTTCAACATACAACTATCTTTAAAAAGGCTATATTTTCGTTTCCGGGGACAAAAAATTGCAACGAAAGAACTGAAAACTGAGTGAGTGATTTTTTAATTCGCACTGTTTGCCTATTCCAGGGTTATTGGCGATGGACCTCGAAATTTTCAACCATGGTCAAGTGACGAGGACGACACCTGCGCTTTCACAAATCTCTAATAATTAGAACACCACACCAACGCAAGAACAAATTTCGAAAAGGGAGTTTTAATGACATAGTTAAAGAAATCACTCACATCGCGCACATAAGAGCTATCGGCCTGAGGAAACACGAAATTTCCATGGGGATGAAGTTATTCACTCGGTAAAAGTCCGTGCAACGCCGGGCTAAGCGGAGAGGAAAGAAACAAAGAAATCAAAGTAATTTCGAAAAATAATATTGGTAGTGTTGAATTTGTGAAGAGAAGGAAAATGTTAAGCGACAAAGCCATGACACGCACTCACGGGTCATGCACTCACATCGTACGCGTCAAAACCACACAAAAGTGTTGGCGTCAGAAAAAAATGGAGGAAATTAACATGGGGATTAAGTTATACCCTCGGTATAAGCCCGTGCAACGCCGGGCCATGAAAGCTAGTTCTTATTTATATTATTTCTATACTTAACACCATTTTTTTTCATTTGCATTTCATTTTCCGTGTGTTTCTTCAATATTATTATTTTGTTCTTTAATGACATGTCTGTCTAATTATGTAATTTGTAATTCTAACAACAAATTTTAATATTAAAATTAATTATACAAAGTAGTATTCACTATAAAACGAACTTATTCTTCCTGTAGATATAAAAATTTCTTTTTTTTAAAATATCTCTTTGGTCAGTAGCAAATAGTAGTAATGGTGTTAGTAAGAAGAAAAGTTGTGTAAGGATACATAGTGAAGTTACATAAGAAGGATGCTAAGTGGCTCACACAAGGAGGGGGGAGGGGAAATACCCTCTTTGCCCTTGAATTTTTTTCGTTTGATGATAATCCTATGTTTAAAGTACGAAAAATTTCATTATGTGTTTACATTTACTAATTTATTTAATTAATTAATGCTAATTATTAATTCAATAATTTATTTCTTATTGTTTTTTTACCAAAATTTGTTTTACCAAAATCGACAAAATCAAAAGAATACGTTTGGCGTGTCGTATTGCGGTATGATACGCGAATGGTGGACTTTCGTCCCTGGACTCCCCCCCCCCCTTCCTTGAAAATTTTTTGTGTGCGCCACTGATTGAATTACATTAACAGAATTTAATCTGAAAAAAAAAAAATTTAAGACTGTCTTTGCTAAGGTACGAGAGCTTGAACCAAACGCGAAGCACATTCTCATACAAAAAAAAACTCCCCAAATTTCATGAAAATTTACAACATTGTAATTCGTACATCTGTTTATAATCTAGCCATTTTAAAATTTCAAAATATTCCGTAAACAAGTCATTTTACCTTTTAACAAATAAAGGGATAATTCAATTTAGCTGTTCGGTATAGGAGAAAAATGCGAAACACATTTTATTTCAAATAAATTGGAACAACTCAGATAAAAATGAGTAATGTGATAAAATACGTTGTTTCTAATAGAATAGTGAAATCAGGTCATAATATGAATGATGGAATACTTTTAAGTCTGAAAAAAAAGCATTCCGAATTCGGGTCCTATTCCTTAACATCACACGAAGAGAGTCTTAAATAAGCTGCTAATATTATTGAGATGGGAAAAGTAGGTAAAAAGACACCCAGTCAAATTCCGTAAGTAATGAAGTAAGAGACAACAAAGAAAAAAAAATTCAGAATACCGTAAAATTCGGCGTATAATGCGCACCTATACTTGCAAGCTTCAATTTTCAACTTTTAAACATATTCGCCGTATAACGCGCACTCCTTTTTTTTACGAAGAAATCTGAGAGTACATGTGTAATGCTCTTATGCTTGGGAGTTATATATTCAAGGCATTATCCCAAACTTTTGAAAAAAAAATAGTACACTTAGAACTACATTTTAAGTTCATAAATAATGCGTCGTTTCTTTTAAATAAGGAGCATTTCGAAATAGTACGTTGAAGAATATTTTTTCTCTAAGCTCATCTTTTCTTTATTTTCAAAGCTCCTATTTTTATACCTGGCGTATAACGCGCACTCGTAAATTTCGTTCTTATTTTTGAATGCGCTTTATACGCAGGATTTTCCGGTAATTACATCACTTTTTTACGAATAAATTGAATTTTTTTTTTGTTTCTCAAAATTCTCCGAATTACTTTTTTTTACTAAAATGCAGAACATATTTATATGTATGTCCAACATAATATATTCTATACCTGTATCAAAAATTTCTTGGAGGCTCTTTTTTGGAAACCTTTAACATTTCACCATTTTTTCCTCACATATGTTGGGGCTCTTGTAGCTTGGGGACCCCAACGGTAGCTACGGTGGTAGCTAAGTCCCTAATTTCATCTGTAGAATCAAACAAGAGAAAGGAGTGTTGAAAACTTTCTCAAGAAAACCAACAGACCAGCCAAAAAAAAAAAAAAAAATGGCAAAGTATCACAGCTCTGATTGCTTGATCCACAACCATTTTTTATGTACCGAAATGCATAGTTAGAGCTAAACATGATCGAACAGATTCTGAAAAAGAACACGTTCCCAAACGCGTTGACATGCTTATGATGATTTATGAGTACAATTTGTTTCTGCATTTCACCCGATTTGCATTTGTTCATTATCACATGAAGCGCTGCAGCCTTCAAATACAACACTGGAGGCGAAAGGAATCTAATAAGTTTAATGGCAATAAATTTATGAAAATTACCGTTTCCTCTTAATTTCCATTCTATTTACTTTTCTAATTTAAGGCTTGTTTAATGACGCCAAATTACACGTTCCTTCTTGTACCATGTAATAACAGAGCAGACAAGCTGTCCGACTGTCAAAGGCCAATTAGTTCTCTTGAGTTTATCGCCAATGAAATTCTCAACAAAAATAAATTTTGCTCCGATCTGAGAATAGCAACACTTCTTTCGCGACGCCAAGTCTTTCCACAGCTTTTATTTATTTTTTTAATTCGCTCGCCCGGTCTTGTTGGCTTCTCTATTTGTTCAGACATTCCGTTCTGTCATTAAAAAACTCCTCGTCATCGAAAATCATCACCATTTTGGCGAGAACTATTTTTTTTTATTACATGGCTGGAGGCGGCCACATTTCAACAATGTCATTTGTCTATGATGGATAATTTCACCAACTTCCAAACTAGACCTCGGGGCACTCCTTTGGCTCTTTCCCGCCATAAATTATGCCAAAGAGGGGGAAAGAAACAAAAAGTAGGATGAACCTTTTCTTTTTTTCATTTTCAAAATGGCGTTTTCCACGCGTGCGCATTAGGTACCGTGGCATTCCATCACGCTCTTGGAAGAAAGAGAGGGGGGAACTGTTAACAAGGGTCTAACGACTATGTGAT
Source organism: Trichonephila clavata (assembly GCA_019973975.1). Lineage (NCBI taxonomy): Eukaryota > Metazoa > Arthropoda > Arachnida > Araneae > Nephilidae > Trichonephila > Trichonephila clavata. The sequence goes on from BMAO01026611.1 coordinate 4,059, forward strand.
TACCTGTGATGTTGTTCAAACAAACTGCCACATCACAGACATCCGGCTCCAAAACCCCTCCTTCCGATGGTTAACTCCCCCTTCTTTCTCTCCCCTCCTCTAAAGCAGGGCCAGTGGTGATGGTTGTTTTGACAAGCAAATTATGAGAATTTCGTATCAAGGTATAGGGGTAGGAGGGGATCGACTCCAATCAAAAAATTACATGATGAAAGTTTTCAATATCTGAGTCAGATAGAGAAAAAAATGCTCAGTGTATGATTATTTCTTTGCATCAATGCAATAGAACTGATAAATGGAATGGTAGCTTCCATATGGGGGAAATCTGAGAGAGAGGTAATGATCTTAACAGAAGGAGAAACACATGGGATTCTTAAGGTATCCGATTACCCTAAAATTGTGAATTTTGCCAAAAATTGACAATTTTTTTAGGATTTTATTTTATAAACCATCTTATTAGCTTTATAAGAATACCAAGTTTATTATTTTTCGTTCACTAGAACAAAAACTACAAGTGTTTTTGTAAAAGCAAATGTCATTACTTTATAAACAAGATATATATATATATATATATATATATATATATCTGGAATAGAACCACTGTTTTTTAAGCAATTTCATACAGTAACAAAGATAACATACACTAGTTTTTGTAAAAATTAAAATATCTCTTATCTTGAAGGTCATTTCAAAAGTGAATAACATAGAAACACATCAGAATTGAAAAATTGAATATCTGATCATAAACTTTCGGTACAGAATGAATGGGCCTCGTTTATGTTATTTTTTTGTCAATTTTTGCCCATTTTTTTTCTCATTTTAGCAATAATAATTTCTTTTTCTATTCTTAATTTTAGCATATTCTTCTTAAAATGTACTAAATAAATGTAAAAACAGCAAAAAAATCCCCATATCTCCATTTTTTTTTTAAATAAAAGGTTGTCGCAAGTAGTCGGATACCTTAAATGTTCTCACAACAACTAATGTTATTTCCCATCTCATTCCTAAGTCCTTTGCTGGATTATTTATTTTACAGGACGACAAGTTTTGACAAGCTAGATAACTTTAAGCAATCTGTAAATAATTTATTTTGGTAAAAACCATTTATATATATCCTTTAGGCTCGACCTAATCAATAGCATCGATAAAAAATTTTCTGCGATGGAACATACACAGAAAAAAAATGAATAGAATTAAAAAGATGCGCAATTTCTCAAAAATAAAATCTAAATGTAAATAAAACACATGATTTTCCAGAATAGTAATTAACCCGCGATCACTCGCGCGGGGTGTTCTCTACACCCCGGCTATAACATAAAGTTAATGTATTTTAAAATGAAAATTTTGTATATATATATATAGGATAGTTTAAATTAATGTTAGTCTCATTTTTATGCAATAAATTTAATAATTTTATTTATATAATACAAAAGCAACTTGTACTTCATAAAAATGTATCATAATTGACTAATTTTTTTTTTCATATTTAAATACACGCGTTAAAAGTTTGGGGTGTTCTCTACATCCCGCGAATAACGACAGTAGCAAAAACAGGCGCGAGTGACCGCGGGTTAAACCTAGGATTCTAAAATAAGATAATCAAATTTAACACAGATAAAAGCGCTTGACTCAATGCTATATGGATAACTAGAATGGTTGGACAAATGGACGAATTTGTAGTATCCGTAGAAACATACAACGAATTACTAATTTAAAACATTTCTAATTTATAAGAATATATACAAAAACTATTTATTAATGCTTATATATATATATATATATATATATATATATATATATATATATATATATATATATAAAGTATGTATAAAGTGTGTGTGTGTGGAATCGGTGGTTGTGGAGTCATCAAATTGAATCCCTCAAACAAGAAAAACAGGCAGTCTTCGCGCGCAGGCGCAGCTGATCTAAAGTGAAACAAAAACTTTTAGCTAGGAGAGATGAGCGAGCGAGAGGTCTCGACGAGGAGGTCTGAGAACCAACGCTGCTAAGAAAGGCAACAACCGGGTACTGGCCGAGAAGGGACCAGCTATCCTATGCTAGAAGTGGTGTGACGCGAAGGTCACCCATGCTTCACCTGAATTCCATAAACATCGTTGAACTACGTGTGTTACCATTGTGAACTGTGGTATGATAAGAGAGAAAAAAAGACTGAGGTCCGCGAGCAGGCGTTCCCGTCGTCATCACATCATGGAAATCTATTTGTTAAAAATTAGAATAGCTCCTTTTCTTTAATTAATTTTTGTTAAGTTTTAAATAAATCAGAAGAAAGAAAAAAGCTTTAGACTCTTATTGTCTCCCCCCCCCCACATATATATATATGTATATATAAGCATTAACTTTTATATAAATTATTTTATATTTAAGCTGACCTATAAGTCAACTATGTTTATAATACTGCAGCATCCACACACACACACACATGCTTTTATATTTTTTTATATTTATCTCTATTATTTTAATTTTTCTAATTTCCATTTAAATGCTATTGTCTGTTTTTTTTTACAATTTCAATTCTTTTCAGTCTGATCATGTTTATTCATCTCTCTCATGTAGAAAAATTTTGATTATTTTATATATATATATATATACTAATTCAGAAGCGCAGCAGCCCATAGAGAGCCAAGGCCTACTGTACCCATTTCAGTTTTCATTACCTTGGACACTGAGGTGCATGAGCAGATGTCCCGGTCGGGTGATCAGTCTCACGCGAAACCTCCACTGTTTCGTTCCCATGCAAGCTTCGTACTCTTTTATCGACCCATTGAAGGGATGAAAGACTGAATCGACCTTGCCCAGTTCGAGGATAGAACCCGAATCTGTGGCGTGGAAACGCGTTGCGCAACCACTCAGCCACTGTGCTTCAATATATAGTTAAGCATTCAGATTTGGTTTTGAGATTTTCAAGAAGCGATGGGATGATTCTATTTGAATAAATATCGATTTTTAAATGTGAATAAGAGAAGATCGTGATACGTGTTTGAGAAAAGAAAAAATAAAGCCTTTTCTGAAAGGATTGTGGCAGGTTAACGACACACTAAATGCTATTCGAGAGTTATTGGTGAGGGGCCTGAGAAATTTTGACTACTGTCAAGAGACGAGAACTATGGATTTGATCTTTATTTACGTCACATTCTAAAGGAACGTGAGAGGTCATTTGGAAATGGAACTCATAATTTCGAACTTTGTTCAAGTGACGAAGGTGACACATGAGTTGGCTTAATGACAGGGGAGTAACGTACACCCCCACACATCATGGGGGGGCAGGATACTAGGGGGCCAAAAGTCTGACTGACGTCAAGTATGTATTTAACCAATTGAGACACAAACCTGACTTTGCAGGGGTGCCCTAATGGGCTTCTTTACACTACTGCACAATGGGGGAGGAGGAATAATCATAAACTCCAACATTGTATACGCCACTACTCGTTATTTCATAGACGTTCGTATTGTCTAGATGGCAATGATGGATTACGCTGCAACATCACAGGGATCCTACGTCTCTTCTAGTGTAAGAGAGTAAATGTGAAAACATCTGGGCCTGCCAGTACCATCCAGTTTAGGCTATTGCTACGATTTCTATTGACAGTAGATCACAGTCACATGTGGCTGCATGTGGACATCAATGCCGGACACAGACAAACGACTACCATAATATCGTTTTTTTTTCCACACGAATCACGATTCTACCTACAACACCATAACGGTTACATTTGAGAGTGATGGCATCATGGTGTGAGCTTCTCTAGCATCGTACATCGATGTACCTGCCCTTCACTTGATGTTGTAGTTTGGAATGCCATTGGATTTTTCTTTCGCATCTTCTCTAATACGCATCGCTGATACACTCAACAGCCCCCAACCACTCATATTTGTGAAATTTGGGAACTTCCTTCTTTCAAGAGACTTTTTTCCTTTAATCATGTTTTCAACAGGATAATGCAAGGTTGCACGTAGTACACAAAGTTCACCACAAGAATCCCTCGTTGCCCACCAAATTTCACTGTTATCTTAGCCCACTGGTTCCCCCAGTTTGTTGCCGTCTGAATACCTATGGTGGATGATTGGTAAATGACTGGACCTACAAATACTACCACTGCAACATGAACTGAAATGTGGTTAGTTGTTGAAGCAGCATAAATTGACATATCTCCCGAAAATCCAATGTCTCTTTTTTTTCAAAGCCGAGGCGTGTCGCTGCAGCTATTACCAAGAATGACAGATGCGAAAAAAACCTAAAATGTGAATCTTTTTGTGTACCGTGGGTTCAATTACTTTCCCCTTGTATTTCGTGTTATTTACCTGTTATCCTTCATAGTATTGGATTTTAGATGACCAGTAGCAGTGGCGTAAAGGAGAATATTAGGGCCCCCTCCAAAGTCAGGTTTGGGGCCCCAAGCTGTATTTGGCATCAGTCAGGCTTACATTATGCCACTGACCACAGTAGTGCTGATAATATTTCAGCAAAGATCTAAGTAATACATATCTAATTACCATTATTAATATTTTTAGTTCTATGCAAACAAATATCTAAATTTATGCAAACATGTTTCTGTTTAGTTTTCATTTTATTTCAAGATTGTCGTTTTCGTATTCAACAACAAGAAAATGAAAGGCCAATGAAGAGGGCAGAAAACAGAAAGGAAAAACATAGTGTGTAGCAGCTTTGTAAAGCAACACGTGAGCTATTGGAGATGGACCCCGTTATTTTGAACCTCGATCAAGTGACGAAGACGTCACCTGAGTTGCCTCCTCTCTACAAACTACCACATCAAGCCAAGGGGAGAATTTTCATCAGCCTCGACAGATTTAACGTGCATCAGTCCCTCTACACGGCGGCCTTCAGTGGCACCAGGGTTCGAATTCGTGACCATAACCACTAGGCTTCAGCGATTACGAGAAGGAAGGAATCAGATTACTAGAAATGAATTTGAAATCTCTGCTTCATGGCTTTTTTTCGGGTAATTTTCAATAATTTTTCAAGTCATAACTGTTTAAATATTTATAATTCATAGCTACATCCACACACACACACACATATTATACATGAAAATATCTTCCATCCAAACAGCAAAATCATAATTTTTTTTATTTTTTGTGTATATTGCTTTGAGAAATATTAAAATAACAATAGAAGAAAAAGAAAAATCGAAAGATTTCAATAGTATTTCGAACGCTTCTAACAAAATCATAGCTTAAGCGGAACAAACTTCGCGATAGATGTGATAAATATTCATAACAAAAAGCTGTAAGAGTTTCTTTTCTCATGTGTGTGTGCGTGTTTTCACTTCTTCAACTAAACACATTCTATTTTTTGCCCTTTTTTTAAATAGCTATCATTTTCTGCTTTTTGAGAAGCATGTAATCATTCGAGAATTATTTTTACTTATCAATCTTCCTTTTTGTCATTCAACTTTGTTCTCGGATGCTTTTTTCCTTTTTTTTTTCGGGGAGGGGGTGTGGGGTGCAAACAATCAAAGCCTGATTTCAGAAAAAAAGACCAAACAAAAACAAACCTTTCTTATTCCATTTTGCTGGATTACTGAAAAGAAAATTCCTGGCCCTTTTCATGGTTGAGCAGCAAGAGCGAAAACATAAACAAAACCACAGTCATAAAAAACACCGTTGGGGGGCAGCACAGTTGGGATAACAACAACGGGGAGCTGACACTCTTTCCTCCCTCCCTCCGTGTTGGTTCTTGGAAATGGCGCACACAACCTTGAGCGGTTGGAAAGGTGTTTTATGTTGATGTTCGCAATCGTTCCCCCCCCCCCCAGTTCGTTCTAATACAAGAAGTGAAAAGGGCCTGCAGGCACAATTGCACCCGAATAGGAGCCTCATTTCTTCTTACTCAACAACCTGAAAAATCCCTAAGGTTTTGATGTTTTTCCCCATGGGGTTCCCTATCAATAGTGATTGTGTCATTAGAAGGCATTTAAATGAACCGTGTTTACCTATGAGCAACACGAATCACACAATGTCAACTACGTTCGACTCTGAAGTACACATCGTTCAGAAGTCGAACAATTCTAGCAAACACCAAATTGTTTCAAATTTGTTACCACGTTGAAAAAACGCTGCTTTTTTGTTTTAATTTTTGGATGATTTAGTTATAAAAAACTTGTGCCCTTTCGGATTTTTTTTTTTTATATTTAGGAAAAAGAAGTAATTTTTACAACAAAGCATGTTGTGAAATAACTAATCTCCAAAATATTTGTACCACTAATTTCTTTTTACTACGTTTATTACAGTTTTATCACACACACACAAAAATTGTTTTCGTTATTGAGTCTTTTTTATAGAATTCATTATATAAAAGTTGTATTTTTAAGAATTCCAGATGCTTATTCTATTGCATATTTAATTTTAAGTTCTTCCTTTTTAGAAGACGCATCAAATATAATATTGCGATAAAAAAAAATATCGGGAATATTTCCTTTAAAATGCATTAATAGTATAGATATCGTCTGCAAATTTTTATCAAATATTTTTACGACTTTTATAAACATCTGGCAACACTCAGGAATTCATTTAATTTTATCGTTTGATAAAAAAAAAGTTTTTTTAAAAGAGAAAATTCTCTTAGTTCGTTGATTTCACAAAATTATTGATTTCTACGAACTGGCCTAGCGGTCATCAAAGATTTTTATTTGAGTTTAGAACTAGAAAATATTTTTAATTAGATAACTGGAATATTATAACTGCAATTTGTGAATTGATCGATTGTGCTGAAAAGTTTATTACCATCGTACTTAGAAAAACATGAAGACACTAAGACTTGTGTGAAAGACGGTATGAAATGAAAAGATCCCTTGATTTTCCACATTTCTATAATTAATTATTTTCATTCAGAACGATTCTAATAAAAACAATAAAAGGTTGTTTCTAACACATGCTTTACATACGATTTTTAAATGAACTATCAGTAATACTCCCCCGAAGTAAACGTCTACTAAATATATATAATTAAATTTATTACAAAATACCACCAAAAAGAACTGTAGTGCAATATAACCAAAAACACAAATATGTATTATAATAATACAATCGTTTCGTTATTAAAAATTACATTAAAAAATGTATAGAATTTATTTTTCTTTTATATGAAAGCTGCAGGTATCTTAATAATTATGTATATCGTGTTTACTCGATTCTAAGCCACACCCCCAATTCTCTACTTGTTCTTGAGAAAAAAATAAAAAAAATGTGTAAGAGATTCATCAATATCCGATACTAAGGAAATTTCAAACAATGTAATGAAAAATAATAAGAAGTTAGTAATTTATTTTACCAGTATTAAAAACTCTTTCAAACACACACATACATGAACCTATAATTACACTAACCGTCAGTATCATGTTTCGAAAATGATTCCTCATTTTTATTATCACAGCTGATTACGCAATTGGTGCCGCATCGCCATTTTCCCACACGATGTCGTCTTCCATGCCATCCAATGCATTTGTTATGCAACATTTTTAAAAAAAGAATGTGTTATAGAAAAATGTAAAAACTATATAATTTTCATACTCCATCGATGTATATTTGTTAAATCCGTGTTAAATTTTTTTTCAGTGGTCGCTGCTCTGTTTCCGCTTTTTTTTCTGCAAATAAAATTGTCTCTCTTTTCATGTGCTTGCGTCACAGTGAACTCATATATTGATACTCTATTACCGATATCTTTGATGTTTAGACGATTAAAAAAAAGTGTATACAAAAAATTTCCTAAATACGAGCAGACAACGATGTTTAGGATATACTAGAAATAAACTGCTGAAAGGGAAAAGTCATCGATGCAAGTGGCAGAATGGGCGGTTACATTTTTTTGAAAGGGTGGAAACTCAATTTATACAATGCATTAAATGTGTTGCCTACGATTCTAAGCCGCACCCGATTTTCAGTAGCATCAACACGGGAAAAATAGCGCGGTTTAGATTCAAGTAAATACGGTATGTATGAACATTAGGGTGGATCGAATTTTTTTTTTCAGAATTTCAAAGCGGAAAAGATATTCTATGGTATATAAATGAAGGGAAACATAAAATAAACAATTAATTTACATGTTAAATACTGCCACAAAGAGCATGAATTTTGAATGAGCTTTTAATGGTTAAAAATCGAAGCAATTTTTGTTAAAGAAAAAGAAATTTTATAGTTCTGAACATTTATTGCGATGAGAGGACAAAAAACACCAAGTACATTTTTTAACATCTTCATTAGGATTAAATTTTCAAAAACACTTCTGCCGAAATTATGATGCTCGCTGAAGCGGAAGAAGAAGAAAAAAAAAGCTTGGATGGGACTGATTTTCGCCCGTGCGGAATATGAGAAAGCTGTATAAACTAAACTCAGGGGCGCAACAGTCCATGAGGGCCAAAGGCTACTGTACTCATCTCAATATATGTAACTACTGGGCACTGAGGTGTATGAGCTGAGATGTCCCAATCAAGTGCTCAGTCTGAAGCGAAACCTCCAGTGCTTAGTCCCCAAGCAAACTTCGTTCTTCTTTATGGAACCACTGAAGGGATGAAAGGCTGAATAAACCTTGCCCACAGCCCGAGGATAGAACTCCGAACCTGTGGTGTGGAAGCTCGATGCGCTACAACTCAGCCACTGGACCTTGGATGTGAAAGCTAGCATAATCAAATAGTGCACTGCACATTGTACTATTCATTGCTCAGTACTTACTCATTTATCAATTATCATCACTTTTGGGTTTTTTTTGGTGACAAAAACAATTCTACAATAAGAGTCTAAAATCATCTCAACCATTTTAAGTACTTCTCCATTTAACCACTCTGCAGCAATATTTAAAAAAATGAAATTTTTCTTCAAAAAAAAAATTGTTTTCCTATCTTTAAATGATAGAGCATCTTTTTCGCATAGGTAGGTTCCGATCAGGGGTGCACACAGGAATTTTTTCAAGGACGAAGGGGTCCAGGGTCGAAAGTCCACCATTCTCTTATCATACCACAATCAGGGACGTCTTAAGACATGGGCCAACTCGGCTACAAGGGGGGCTCGTCTCGTTCTCGACTCAATCTCAACAAGATCATAGTTCGAATAGTTTCAACGGTTAAACGTTATTTCCGGTTTTATTTTTCCGAAAAACTGGGAATTTCGAACGATATATCAACTGATGGCCCTCGTCCATGTATAGGCCTAGGCCTGCCATCATTACTCATTCAATCAAAAGGCGGCAGTCGGTTGAACTGGTTTGTGCAATTGTAAGTCATGCACATTAATTTGTTTCGTGTTATTGTTTGTACGAGTATTTGACAACGTATGCTATGTACTGTTTACTTTCAAGGATCATAGGTGGGGCCTGCTTTTGCGTAAGGGCCCAGGACCTCAAGGTGTCTTAAGACGTCCCTGACCACAATATGCCGTCAAACATATTCTTTTGAATTTGTCGGTTATCGGGAACGCACAAAATCAATAAAAAATAAATTATTGAATAAGTATTTAGCATTAATCAATAAAATTAATTGTTTTTACAAATTCTTAATTAAAATTTTCGTACTATACACATAGGATTTTAATCAATCGAAAAAAATTCAAGGGCAATGAGGGGTTCCAGAACCGGGGACCGCATCCCTTATGTGTGCCACTGGTTCAGATTTATAATAGGGTTTTTTTTCTTCATACACCCACGATCCGTCCCAATTTGTAGATAAACAGCTTAAAATTTATTTTATTTTCATTAAATTAATTTTCAAGTAACGTAGCTTCTATATTATCGTAGCATCCAATTGTATTTAAAAGGAAATACTGCAATTAAAATATGCAATTAAAGAGCTGTCTTATACTATCACTGATCATGAGCTATAACTAGAAACTTATTTGGAATGATATCTGCTTACAGTAGTAAGTATTCTGATGCGAATTATCCGTGTAAAAATCCCTACGCGTAGGGAGAAAGAATCTCGTTACTCGGATGGAGGGAGGAGGGACTGGTGTGGATTTTGGCGGGTCGGGGAAGGGAGATGGTGCCGGTGATGAAGTGGTGCTGCCTCCGATGATGGTTCTCAGCTCCTCCTACAGTCTCAGAAATCTGCTTGGAAGATCAAAGGGAATTTCGGTCGCTCGTTCTTTGAAACAACAAGAGCTCTTTTCGTAATCGATGAAATATTTACTTTCCCCTACCCACCTCTTCCAACTAGCTCCCAGAGACGGGAGGGAAAAGGTTTTAATTTCTCCCCCCCCCCTCCCTCTCATGGCTTTGGTGGATGGATTGCCTGAGATAACTAAATTCTGGATAGAACGTGAAGAAAGTTCAGTTGAGAATGCACATGCGGTAGATTAGTGGGGTCGAATTTATTGTACATGTTGTATTTAACGATTTTTCCTTGATGGGCTTCGTTTAATCGGATCCATTTCGAGAGTTTTTAACATTGAATTTGATGTGGCATCATTTATTATGATAAACAAAACCTCGCTGTTTTCTCTGAGTAATAAGTTTTTCTCACTTTTTTCTCTCCGTAGACATAAAGATAATTTTATTGTCGCTACACGTGCAACCAATAAATAGATACATTTGTGTACGTGAATAAAATACCTTAAAATCCGGTGAAAACACGCACCGCACCTATTCTTTCAAGCTGCCGTATTTAATTTTTAGGTATACCCACCGGAAAACGCTCGCCCCCCTTTTTTTTACGAAGAACCCTGAAATGTACGTGTGCAATGCTCTTATGTTTTGAAATCATTAAAATTCGAAGCTTTAAAAAAAGTAGTTCAACACGAAACTGAGAGGATGGAAATATTTGTTTGTGTTAAAAAAAAAAAACTCGAATTTCTTTTTGGAAAAAAAAACCCATATATATTCAACAAAATTCAGTTTATTAGAGTACATTTTATATACATAGGCATGTATACATGCATGCATTTTTTCAAATGAATGAAACAAAAACATGCAGAGGAACTTAATGAAATTTAATACGGAATTTTTTCAAGTTTATAAAAAACAAAACATTGGAGTTTTAGAAAAATAATCCGATCTTTTTCTTTGCATTGTCTTTTTTTAGCAACAAATTGTCAGCAGATTATTTGATGCCGTCCATTTTGTTATTCATTTCACCGTTGGAATTATGCGTCTAAATAACCGCGAATACTTTTCATAAAGTTTCATATTTCGGATGACGTGAGAACAGGAGCTGCATTATTCATTTCATTTTCGTCGTCAGAATCTGTATCAATTATATTTCTAGCGCGTTTTTCACGTAGTGTAAAAAAAGCGCTATTAGGACGCAAATTTCGTCTTCGTCCTCGTCTTCGTTCCATATTTTGTCGTACCTTTTTCTCAGCCAATAATTAACCGATTGACCTCGGGTTTTCGGCATTTGGTCGCATTTGTGCCCTAGATGAGCCGAATCATATTTAAATTTAATAATTTTAAAAAAAAATTTAATTTTTAAAAAAATTTTTTTTTTAAAATTTAATTTTTTTTTAAAGTATAGTATTACTTTTTGTTAGTAAAAAGTTTATTAGTTGCATTATTGTAAAATACAACATGTGAAAAACTCGCTAAAATTACTTGGCCATGCCAATGATTGATATCTTGTTAAGCTTTGGATAAACACCAAAATATTTTTGTCTGCCATAATTGGGGCTATTCACACATTATCACAACGAATTCTTCTGGTGATACAGTAGGATAGTCGAATAATAGAGACACTTTCTCAAACACTTGCAGCCCCGGGATCCTGTTGTTTTTTCCAATCTCGAAATCCCGGGATAAAAATAACTCCTCCCGGGATTTAATTTTTGTCTATAATATATTAAAAAAAAATTTTTTTTCATCAAAATTTTCTAATAATTTATGCAGCTCTCATATCTCGTATGGGAGAACGTCACACAGATCTAAGTGGCTCACTGCAATACTTATACAATGTTATAAGCAACGTCTCAAGAATAAATTTGGTCACAGTTCCTTCTTCAATTAAATGCCGTTAATTAATAGCGGACCTGCTTGGAAGACTTGAGACACTTCAAATCTCATTGCATTACTAACAGCTCAAAGAAACTGGATTTTCTATTTCAAATAATGTAACACTTGAAATTGATTCACATTCTGATTCAATTACTGGGATCAATTTATACAAAAAACCATTAAGTGTAGCAGAAAAACTAGATAAAGGTATCAAAAATGTTTATGCACCAATGCAGTCTATTAGATTTGTGTGAGACACTGTCATCAAATTTCAAAATGTCTCTTTTTTGAAAATCGAGGGAGATGTGATGTGGTGACTACCTAAAAAGAACACACTCCTACTTAATGACGATATATAACCCACCCCTACTAGTATAGAATCCGAACAAGAGCATTTTCTTTGGCAGGACAATTTGTAACCAAAATAAGAAACTGTTTAAAAGATGAACGCTGGACGAGCTGTGTTTTTTAAAAGCTTATTGACAAAAACGCAAGAAATGAAGAAATGTTTTTTAGCGCGTTTTTCACGTAGTGGAACAAAAGCGCTATTAGGACGCAAATTTCGTCTTCGTTCCATATTTTGTCGTACCTTTTTCTCAGCCAATAAGCAACCAATTGACCTCGGGTTTTCTGCATTTGGTCGCATTTGTGCCCTAGATGAGCCGAATCATATTTAAATTTTCCCATAGTTTTCCCGAATTTTCCTACAAATTTTCCTGAATTTCGCTAGTTTATAACAAAATTTTCTCAAATTTTACCTAGTAAATTTATTGTTTGCAAAAAGTTTTTTTTAAAAAAAAATCTACCTGCATTTTGGAGGAAATCTTCACAAAAAAAGTTCAGAAAACAAGTATAAAAGGCTCTGATTTTACTTTTTTAATTTAATTCTTTTTCTAAACAGTAAAGTGATAAAATATATAGTGTGAAGCAAAAATAGTTTTTTCGAAAACTAAAAGTGATAAAGTGATAAGATATATTAAAGTGAAAATAATTTTTTTTAAAGTAAAAGTGTGAAAATATTTTTTTTGAAAACTAAAGGTGAAAAAAGTTTTTTTGAAACCTGAAAAGTTCATTAGATGCATTATTGTAAAATATAACATGTGAAAAACGCACTAAAGTTACTTGGCCATGCCAACGATTGATATCTTGTTTAAAATTTCATTTTGTTTTTTAATGATGAATTAAGATTTGTTTTGATTAGTTTTAATAAAATTTATATTAAACGAATTTTTATTTATACTTTTAGTTTTATCATTCAATTTCAACTGTGCAGATGTGTAAGTATTTTTAATAATTAATCCTATCCTAATTCAGGGATTGAAAAATATAACACGGAATTGCAACCCCTATGTAAAACGATTTTACGTTTCGCGTTAAGAGAAAAAAAAATAAAGAAAAATACATTGTAGTTTTTCGGGGCTGCTACATTATTTCGTGTTAACCGTTGTTTCATCTTATGCATTATCGCCTTAAATGTATTTCACTTGTGCTTCTAGAACTACATCTCTTTAATTTTTTAAGGAATTCCATTCTCTTAAAGAAGTATTATTTTGATATGTGTAGAAAAATTCGATTTTTTTTCCTATGCTCATCTTTTATTTTTTAATTTACTTTTAAAGCTATCATTTTTATATCCGGCGTATAACGCGCGCATCCGTGATTTTGTTCATATTTTTTTGTGATAAAAGTGCGCGTTATACTCCGGATTCTACGGTAATCGAGAAAAAAAAACGAATTTTAATTTATTTAATTAGTTTTATTTTTGTAACAAAAATATAGCATCATAAAAAATTCGGTAAGGATAATTTTTACAAATACAAACTAAAATAAAAAGATAATGAAGAAATTGAATTAACTTATTTCAATTATCAATTACCTTTTATTAGATACACCTGACTACTTTAAAAAAAAAACTGTTTTTAAAACTGTAGATATTAAAGGGAAAAAATCGATTTGTGTTTTAGAAAAAGGGTGAAGGTGTTTTGTGTTCTGATAAGAAGACCGTGAAAGATAAAATAAATATCTTTATAAAATTCGGCAAAAAGTTTTCTGCCTGTGATATTGCCCTACACCAGTGGTCTTGAAACTGTGTTCCACGGAACCCTGGGGCTCCATGAGGCATACATAGGGGGTCCACGAGTTACAATAAGGAACCAAAAATAAAATTATAAATATACATACAAAATAGACTCACGTTCTCTATCAAGTTTGTATAACCACAAGTATCTAAAGCTCATCGTAGTCATTAAAAAACTGAAAATTTCATTTTTACATAATAACTTTATTGTATAAAGCTTTTTAAATTTTTAATATAATAAAGGAAATTAAGATAGTTTTTATGTGGACTACCTAATGGATTGGGAAAGTTCTATGGCAGAGGTTGGAAACCCGCGTCCTCCGTGACTTTCTTGAGCGACCGTCATAAAAGCTATCATTTCTATTAATTAATATTTAATTATATAGATTACAACAGTTTGCCAATCAATGGAATTAAATAAAAAACGGCATGAATGTACGTATGTTTCAATGACTGCTCGTGGGAATAGCCAATTGTAGTACATTTCGAATGTTAGAACGCCACCTAGTGCTACATGGCAACTCATGCTCATATATAAGAACAATTAAGGCTTCAAGTTATGAAGTTTGATTCAAATATACAATATATATATATATATATATGCTTACATAAATAAAAACACTAACAGTGAGATATATAGAAAGTCCAACAGTATCTACGAATTTAATAAATTTATAGAAAAATAATAATCAATGATGAATGTTAGAACAAGTTTTTACCCTTATGCGAATACAAAAATATTTTATACTATAACTTTTTTATGTCAAATAATAAATAAATAATAATAAATAATTAATTTTTTTAATAATATTTCTATACAATGCATAAAATTGTTAAATCTATACAAAAACTATAATAATTTCATAAAAAAGTTGCTTTTTTACGTACATTAACCTGTGTGGCCTCCTTTATTACTACTTAATGTACATGCGACATCTAATGGTAAAAAGGTTCCACACCTCTTTTCTAACTTCTGGCGTAACGGAGAATATAGGGTCCTCCCTGCAAAAAGTCGTTTTACCTTTAATATTTTATAAATGGGTTAAATACTACTTGGCGTCAGTCTGGCTTTGGACCTCCTAGAGTCCTAGCCTCCCCCCCCCCCCGATGCAGTGGTGTATCTTACGCAGGGCCTGGCCTAGTTCTTTACAAAATCTTAACAAGATCATGATTCGAATAATTTCTATGGTAAAATGTTATTTCCGGTTGTATTCTCCAAAAAACTGAGAATTTCGGACGATATGTCAACTGGCTACATGTGATGACCGTCGTCCACGTACAGGGCTAAGCCTACTACCATACACCATCATTACTCATTCAATCAAGAGGCGGCAGTCGATCACGTTGGTTTGAGTGATTATAAATCATTCACATTTATTTGTTTCGGGTTATTGTTTGTACGAGTATTTTTGACAACGTATGCTATGTACTGTCTATTTTTAAGGATCATATGTGGGCCTACATCTGTGTAGGGGGCCAGGGCCTCAAGAAGTCTTGAGACGTCCCCCTGAATATGATATTAATAAAATGTCAATCAATATATCAGTTAAAGCTTAGTTTTATTCTATTAACTCATTTTACTTTATAGAAGAACTATTCGTATCTGTAGACGCTCAATCAATGTTAACTTCGCTTGTCAGCACATATTCTATCGTTGTATAAATTTAAGCGGAACCGGTAAATATTTTCGTCCGCAATTGGTCACAGCTGCATATTACCTCAGACCCCCTCTCTTCTTTTATATATAATAGTCTTTTCAAATCTTATTATTCATTTCGAATCTTTATACCCGGTGCATAGCGTACAATGTGGCGGAACGTTTCCGACAATGCCTTCAAAAGGTCTCCGGACGTAAACATCGCACCTCAAAAAAAAAAAAAAAAAAAGAGAGAGAGAGAGAGAAAAGGAAGAAAAAAAAATGTAAACGACCTTTCTAGGAGAAGGTGCCTTCAAACTTGAAAAAGGAGTGACAGCTCGACTATTGTGTCAGTAAAACCTTCCCAGGTAAATACTGAAAATGAACACAGAAGGGGGGGGGAAGTCCTCCCTCCCCGCATATATGTATATGAAAGAAATGTTAAAAAGTGCACCCAAAGCATTTTTCAGCGTCAAATAACTCGAAAAGCAGTCTCTTTTTGTGTTGTGGGTCGGCCCAATTGACCGCTTTGAGGAGGAGTATGCGGTCTTTCTTCATCCCTGCCGGACAAAAGAACGGCGGCTTCTTTGTAGTCGCTCGTGCACAATCCCCGTAATAATTCGCCACTTGTCAGGAGGGCCCTGGGGCGACTCGTCTATCTCTTGGCATTTAATACACTGGATGGAGGAGAAGGGGGGAGAATAATTGAGCTTTCGTTTGAGTTAAAATGTCTTGGATGTTTGAAGCTAGTGTTTTTGAATTTTTTTTATGAAGAATAACGATTTGGATAAATGTGTTGTGGTAGAAAAGGGAATGTTTTTTAGGGGGGGGGGATAGAAACATGTATGTAATTGCTGATTTGTCACACAGTTGCAATAAGAATAAGTTTTTGTTGCCATTCAAAATATAATAATATCAAAAGTTTGATTCTGTTTCAACAATGGCGCGTTGCAGCTATACTATGAGCTTTTGGTAACGAATCTTGTGATTCTGATTCATGGCCAATGGGCAAAATTCATGATGGTCACATGAAAAATGCAATTCACGTGTTCTCCATTGAATTCGAATCGGACCTTAGACTTGTAATTGTTGTTCGACTTGTCAAATTTAGGTAAAAATTTAAAATTTTATGTTTTGTAAAAAGATTCAAATATTAAGAATCTTCAAAAAAGTTTTCAATAGTAAACAAAAGTCTTATGTGTGTACTTTTAAATGGAGTGTATTTTGCTTACGTAAGTTTATCGTGTTATTATTGTTGACGAATATATGTACTTTTTGTAAAAAACAAAAGTTGGCAACAGCGAATCGCATGAATTGATTGGCTGGAAGCATGTGATTGCAGCTATCATGGGACTATGACGTCAAATGAATTTAGCCCATTGGCTGGCGTAGCAGCCGAGCATGCAGTTAATAAATCTACCATTCCACTTCTCTCTCACGCGAGGTTTTTAAAATCTATTTCAATTCAACATGAAACTGATATCTATGTATTTTACATAATGAACAGGTATAGAGTCCGTAACACTTTGACTATGCTGTTAACGGCAGTCAGCAAGACATTAGAACAACTCCTGCATGGAAAGTTTGTTTTATTATGGTTAAATAAAAAGCTTTATATATATCCTAGTACTTTTACACATAACAATCCTTCGAACTTTTTTAGGTTATTCGAATTCCAATAAAAGTTTAATGTAGCCTCAATTAGCTTATAGCCGATAGATAACCGTAGAGAAAAACAACATAAAAAAACGACGCGAAGTTTATTCCTTCACATTTTACTGAGATTGTATGATATTCTATTACTAAACTACAATCAAAATATCTTAGAGTTCGTATTTATTTTAATGGAAAAAAAATCTTTTTAATTTAGGCTTTCTTTGTTTAGTTGACATGGCACAGGGCCCAGACGTGATATACATTTCAAACAGAAAAGTCATCCAATATTCAAATAAATTTTCATGGAACTTAAAATTTCGAAACATTTTATAAATAACTCATTCTTTTATTTTAATAAATATGGTTAATTACCAATTTAGAATTATAACAAAGAAGACAAATACGTGAGATATTTTATATAAGGAAATAAGAAAAGGATTATTTCAATGATTGTTTGGTTATTATATATATATATATATATATATATATATATATGTATATATATAACGTTGTACTGAGAAGGCACAACAGCCTCTGGCAATAAATACCGTGATTAAAAACTAGTCTAGCGATGAGGATCACATTTGATCTGGCACCTTACTCTCCAAATTTCCATATCATGCCAACGTGAAGACTTTGAGTCTCGACGGATTTAGCTCCTTCTACATGGAGGGTCTTTAGTCTCGTTACGACTCGACAGAAACAATGCTGATCAGAGCTCGCGTCCTTGATCATTTGGTTACCGTGACTTCACATTAGGTGAAAATAGCCATAAAAGTCAGTAAATATCAGTGGCGTACTCATGAGTGGGCTTTGGAGATTTACCTACTTCTCATATACCAACAGATTTTCAGTTTTTAGCACAAAAATTACGCCTCTGGACTCTCGTCTCCTTTTCTTAGAATATAACACCTCCCTATAAAAACAGGTATGTGTATGCCACTGGCAAATATTCTAGAGCAACCACTACGCCACTGACAAATATGGCTAACCGGCGGCACGCGTGCCACAATGGAGTTGTAACAGTGGCACGCAAAAACTTACTGAAAAAATGAAAAATTTGAAAAAATAATAATAATAAACCATTTTTTACAATTTTATTGAAATGTTGTTGTCTCAGACAAAACCCCCTCAAAGTTTGGAACAAAATATGTGTTTTCTATCATAAGCATAATAAAATAAAAATCACTCAATATATTAGCTGAGAGATATGGGCCTAAAATAACTTAATTTTGTTAGTATCTTCAAAGAGCTAATCCTAATATAGGCGATTTGGTAAAGAAAACACAACTTCTAAAGTCACATTAACATTTTAAGTGGTCAAATTTTTGTATTCAAAATGCTTCAAAGAAGGGCACATTTTTTATTGTATATAAATAAACATCAAACTAATCCTTTCCTTAACCACAAAAAAAAAAAAAAAAAAAAAAAAAAATCTAGATGAAAAGCATTTTTGTACTAAAGACAAACCGGATCACATTTTCAAAACAATAGCACTAAATATTATACCATAAAAATTATAAGTACGCGCAAATCAAAGAAAGAAACAAATCAGTACCCATGCAGCGTACGGGTGGACCGCCTAAAGGGTTAAGTAAGTACTGAGTGTCTAATATTTATTTAGAATGAAATTTTATTCAAGTTACTCATTTTTATTTTATACCTAACCTTACTGATCGTAAACTTGTAAAAAATTTATTAATAATAAAACCTAATTTGTTTTTTTTATCTTATTTATTATATTATTTTTAAATTTCGATTGTATAAATTTTGGATTAAAAAACGTGTTTGTGTAAAAATCTTTAAAAAGCGTAAAGTAACATTTTCTCATCTTTTCATATTTTTTTTATTTGTTGAAAAAGTTGGAGAAGTGGCACGCATTTTTATTCTTCATCAAACAGTTGCATTCTTCCCAAATAGGTTGTCCACGTCCACCCTGGTCTAGAGTTTTGAATAACGGTCAGATTATGAGATCAGCTCCTGAACTGTCATTTTATTGTAAACATCCATCCCAAGATGTGAGAAATCCGTGACATTTTAGTACATGTAATTCTCAGTGTCTGTAGAATGCTTATCAGTTTCATTGCCCAGATTTACATTTCCCTCCAAAATTTCTGGTTTTAGTCTAATGTCGATAATAGCAGCATGACACTGGGACTTTTTTCCACGAATAGAAAAAATTCAACACGTCTTCAAAAATTTTCATTTCTCTATGCAGATCACTTTTTGAAATCGAGCACCATTCCATAGAGTTGACACGCGTGCCATTTTAAATCAGCGGAAGACCGACATTTTAATGTTAAATATTTCTGTCAGTAGCACCTTGACCATTTGGAATGAAGCGCATTCATTAATTTAATTTCTATAACTTGACTTATATATTCAGTCAAAAATAAAACAAACGGGGATTTATTCCTCTTCACAATGGCGTAAATAGACTGCTATTATGGGCGGAAATGGTATACAAGGAAGGGTTGACCCCTCCATAGACCAATAGATTTTTAATTTTTACCGTAGAGATTACCCCTCGATGCCTTCGTCTATGTGTTTTTTAGACCGTATCCCCCCCCCTCCCTAAGAAATCAGCAATAAAAAAAAAAAAAAAAAAAAAAAAAATAAAAAAAAAAAAAAAAAAAAAAAAAAAGAAAAGGTCTGCGAACGTCACTGATGGGAGGGGCTAAATTAAAAAAAAAAACGCTGACGTAATCCTTATACTGAGAATTAAAAATCTGTCGGTTCTGTGATCGGTGGAGCCCCCAAACCATACCGCCGCTTACGCAACTGTTGATTTATCTCATATACCTTTATTTTGTTATTTATTGCCATACTTTAATCTCTACTCGTAATTTATCTCAATAATTCCACTAAATATTTTCCAACAATAAGTTTAAATTTATCTTACAATTATACTATAAGACTGTATGTAATTAAAAAAAAGATCTGAATCGCTTAATTAATTCTGAGAATCTATTCTAAAAAATTCAAATTGAATTAGAACGCTTTGCCCAAACAGTTGAAATTACTTGCTTTGAGGCAATAACTATTTTATTGTCTCTTACAAAAAATTATGAAGCCGTTTGCCCTTGTAAAAAAAGGAATAATAATAACGAGAATTAATTACCAAACGAGCAATGAAAATGTGATGAAATAGAAAATGGTTTCGAAGGATATTAAATGACTTTACGATTTCACTTGAACGATTTTGGTAGATAAAAAAAAGCAATGTGGTATTGTGATAGCGCTAAATTATCTGATTCTTAGAAGGGAAAGCAAATAAATGAAATAAAAAAATCATTATAAGTTTGATATAAACACTCACATTATATATTGAATTGTGAATGTAAAATTCCTCTACATCTCGTAGAAATACGAATAAATTATCAAAGTCTTCAAAGATGTTGAAAAGAATTCATGAAAAAAATATTTTAAATATATATTTTTATTTGTTTTTTTTTTTGAAACTATGCCATTATGCTCATTTATTTTTTTCCTACTGACATAATGTTAACAATTATATATATGCACTATATATTTTTCTATTTCTATATTTCTGTTATTGTGTTGTTATTGATTTCATGCAATCAAATAATTTCTTAATAATTAATATTTCTTAATAACTCTTTCTGTATGAAAAATTTTAATGTACGATCAACATTTTCTGGAAAATATCTGACAAAAATACTGTGATTTGATTATTAAATTATTTTATTTATTTTGGAAATGAAATCGGTTTTTACTAGACATAAAAGATCATTTTTATTGGTTACATATCATACATACGGTTTTTAAGATTAATAAATGCATACATATTAGGATTTCGCCGATATATTTTACTAAAAATCAATGCAAATATTGATTTTGAAACAGCGATGGCTCTTCAAGATCGTAATGTTTATATTCTACTGAACTTTAACGTAGTTCTGATCAAATTAAAAGAATATTTATAAAGTAGGAATTTTTTCAAACACAGTTCTACAGTTTAAAAAAATGTAGCATATAATAGAAAAACAATTTGGAGTAATTGAACAATTCATTGAAACACTTCAAATAATTAGCTTCAAAAAATAAATTTTAAAACAAGTCCTTAGTGCTGCCATCTAAGGTCAAAAATATAATCTAGCAGTAGTCTTCAAACTTTGTCCAATCATGGAACTCTTAAAAAAAAATATCATGTGGTTTCAGGAAACCTTATCCCATCCTTAAAAGAATATATCCTAAAAATATTTGAATTAGATTAACATGTAATATGTATTTTACGTAAGGCAGTTAAAGATTCTTGTTAAGAGTTTATTTAAAACTAATGTAATTACTCATAATAGTATGATTCGTGCTACCTGTATCACTTTCCATTGAATTACATTTACCAACTGAGATGTATTCATACATGTGTGTGTTCTTGTATTTTTTTATTGTTAAAAAACTGCCAAAGTCTAAGTCTGTTGAAGTTGTCAGCAGTCACGTTTCATATTCTGCATTAATTTGATTCCATATTTTGTTTTTTGTTGCCAACTACGTTGAGGAAAAATTTTCGCTTAAAATCATTTTGTTCCGAAAGAAGCTAAAATGTTTATAAGGAAGTGAGAATCTTCTGCTTATTTTTCTTGAATTTGCAACTAACTTTTAACTTAATTTCAAATTTTAACGTCGAATATATTCATAAGTTGTCTCCTCTCCGTCACTGAGAAGCCTTCTGATTTGTAATATTACTCGGAATAATATTTTGTCCCTCCATGGTAAGGTTTCTTTTCTAGAAAACATCCTCTTACAGTATTTTTATGGAAAAAATTTCGAATTATTATATAAGTTTTAACCCACTCCTTTACACAATCATTTCATTTTTCTTTTATTCATTAGAAAATTTGTTGGTTGAAATTTTGTTGCACGTCATTCTGTTCGAGTTTTGAGGACCACAGTTTAAGTTTTCAAACCAATGCATTAATTTTTTCTTTAATTTTTATAATATGTAAGTTCAGCTCTTGAATGACTGTACTAATTTAATTTAGAGTGGCAAACATGTCTGCTAAGTAAGGCAATCCAATTGTATCACATAATTCTGGAGTATAGTCATGTGACTTGATTCATTTAAAAATAATCTAAATTACGAATGTAAGTACAAGACTCTATGATATCTGAATAATTTTCCACATAATCAAACAAATAATCTCGAATTTAATTTTCATGCGTTTACAAAATTTATCATTTCCACAGCGTCAATTAAAGCGCTCTTTAATGCATTCCTAATTCCTTTTACTACTGTGATTCACTATTTCAAATAAGTTGTTATGATTGAGTATCATTTTGTTTCCTTTCTCCATTCTTTTATATGCATTATCAGAATCAAAAATGAGAAATTGTCTCTCATCTGCAAACGACATATCATTCCAATAAAACATTACCTTACTTATCATGGAGAATCTAAATCTCAATTATCTCTTCCTTTGACTCACACAAATGGTAGAATGGTCTTTAAAACCAGTTGACCTGAGTACTTTTCCGATAGTTTAAGGTAAATTAAAGAGGAAAACTATTGATTGATTTTATAGAAATTTTGCAAACTCAAATATAGATTCTTCATCTCTCACCTTCTAAAAATCTTTCTCTCATCAGGTGCTTTGTCGGATGGTGTCTTCTATTATTATAATTCTATTTTTCTCTCTCAAGTGCTTTATGAACAGAAAAATAAAAAGTTTTCAAGTCAATTCCTGCACAAATGGTGGAAAATAGAAGTATTTTATTAACGATTGAAAATTTAGTAAGATCAAATTAAATTAAATTAGATCTAAAGTAAATCCTATACCACTGCTTTTATAGCTTCGTGCATCTTCAAGTATTAGTTGATTACTCACTTCTTATTGAAACAGATAGCTAAGCAAACTTTATCGTTAAGTAATTTTATTACTCGTATGTCATACTTAACTTTCAATATACTTCTTTATAAAAGTGTGCCGAAAACATCCGCCAGCGGAAATCCGCCTTTTTAACGCGTGTCGTTTCTCTCTTTAGAAGCAGACGCCGAAATGTTTCGTTGAATAAATCCGTTTTAAATGACGATGTTATTCTTAAACACGGCAACAATATATATATGAGGAGGAACTAATGGTAGAATTTAAAATGAGCATGATTTGTCCGTACTGTATAAAGAAATCACGTCCCTCATCCTGTATTGGCTAGGAGTGTAGAAGATAAATGATGATATGACGCGGTGAACTGGTTATTTTATTTATCACTATATTCAGCTCGAACTGAAACAACATTTAAACAAGATAACTCTAAACATTAATGGGAACAGGAAGAACGAGATTGCGTTAAAGGAGATATGTTGTTCAATGATTCAGCTCTACCTTTAATATAACTTTATACAGAGCTTACGTATTTTTGACCGCATATTAACCTACAAATATCAACTTGATTTAAGATCCACAGTACCTGAACTCTTGTAATCTTCTATCTGTTTTAAGTTGACTTGAACACTCCGCTAGTTCATCCATGCTCGCGTTTCATCTGGATTGGCAGCATTAGGAAGGGTAGGAAATGTAACAATCCGCTTGAAAATAGTTCAACGTTTTCAATTTAAATCAAAGCAAAATGCATAGAAAATAGTTAAAAATATCGTATATTATCAATTGTGATTTTAAGGATATATTTTAGTTAATCGCATCTTAAACATTTATTCCTTAATACATGAACGAATACAGTTGAAAACAACAATTTGATGAAACTTCACTTGGCTAAAACCGGTTTCAAGATTACATCATGGCGGAGTTACCTAAGCATTCCCGCCAAACCAACGCCATTCCTTTGCATCTTTGCTAATCGTTCGCCGTACTATTTTGATATCTCGTGCTACTATCTTTGTTCTTGTTGTTTGTTTGTTTGTTTTGACATTTTAAGCATGTCTGAGATAGAAATGTCACCAATCTCGCTATACACCACCATCAAGCGAGGAAAATCAATCAAGCAGACTCAGGCCTATTGAATGTTTATTCTCGACTTCGAGAAGAAAACCCGCAAGAATCCATCAGAAATCGTGAAAAAGGATTCTGAACTGATTGACATTTCGAAAAGAACTGTTTTCCGTATGAAGAAGAAAAGGCAAAAACATTGGTGCTGTAAGTTCTGGTAAAAACAACGGTGCCGTAGGCAAGCGTAATAGGCTGGTGAAATATGACGACTTCACATTGCGTGCGTTCGGCGAAAAATTCATGGCTTTCGAAAAATAAGTTCTACATTAACTAAATTTCAGAAGGAGTAAATGATGATGCTGAAATTTGTGCTTCTGTATATCTTAAGTTAATAACATACATAACGGCATTTATACGTAATGTGAATAATTATTAAACAGATTAAAATAGTAATAACCGAAAAGGCGATTAATTTTTAAAAACTAGATAGAAATTTGTATTTTATAAACGGAGTAATAAATAAAATTAAAGAAAATGACCCGTTTATTTTGAGAAGTGGCCTAGTCATAAAAATCAGGATTAATGAAAGCATGAATTACAGATTTAACATTTTTCATTTTAAAAACATTGCTAATATTATGCTGAGAACTGGTAAGTTTGTTCGAGAAAAGTTTGCTAGTTTATTCATCAGTATTTCTAAGCATAATTGAAACGTAAATGTAAATATCTCCAGGTAGTAGCTTATATGCCATTTTCAAAAACGAAACAACAACAACAAAAACAACAGCTACAATTTTAATCAAAAATTTTCACAAGCATTTCCCCACTCGCCAAATATGGTGATATTTTATTCCGTTTAGTCCTCTTCTCCTGAGTAACCCGGCGGCGGCTGTGATTCGGTCATCGTCCCTTCCTAATGCTGCCAACTTGAACAAACAGGTAAATCGCTTTCTTAATATCAAACTACGACTTCTCTTACTCTGTTTGCGTGCCGTTTCACTGCCAATTAACTTCATAATCTATTCACAATTCACTAACTCTCAAACTCGCGAATAGAATATATATATTAAACAATTTGCATATCCGCTTTCGCGCTCGGAAAGATTGCTTGAAAATGCTATTTAAAGAATTCTCAGAGGTTAGGGAAGGACGCGTATAGATCTGTCATAATTGTTGTAATAATGCACACCCGGTTGGCTGAAGCGGCTAAAACCGGTTTTCAACGCCAACTTGCAATAAATTGTTTATGCAGTTACATTTGAGAACAATGGAACTAATATAAGTTGGCGTCAAAACCGACAATTAATTAATCAGTAATTAATTAATATTTGAAAAACTAAGCTAGTTAATGAATTAATATTTGAAAAACTGTATTAACATCAAGTGTCATGCACTACAAGTTTAAAAAAAATATTTGAACTTGTTTGAATGAATAGAAAGTATTTTATTAACGATTGAAAATTTGAACAAGATATATATATATATATATATATATACATAGAGGGAGAGAGGGAGCTAATAGTAGGAATTGAAAAAGCAGTCTAGAGGGTGAAAACTACTAATTTAGCAGATGTTATGTGTTGTTGAAAAAAAAAAAAATTGGTTTTTGAGATACATTTGTTGTTTTCTTTTCTATTAAAATAGCCAGAATATATTTGCTGCGTGAACAAACATAATTATGTCAAACGATACTTTAAACAACTGATAAGTTGAATGCTTGTCGGAGTACCTGCTTCCCGCAGGAAAGCTTAAACTCCTATTTTGAAAAAACGGGGGTTACGTAAGTTCAGCCTTACCTTAGCCCTTTGCTGTATTAAATGGTATGAGATTAGACAACAAGTGAGTGCAAAAATAATTTTTTTTTAATTTTTAAGAAAAACTCTTAATATATATGAATATTTGATGAATTCATTGAAAAGTATGATGAGAATTAGGTGTTTGATTACCTTTATGGCGCTCATTTCCCTTTTAGTTTGCATTTTATTTTTAATGAACTTTTAAATTAAAAAATAGGTTTTATTAATTAGTTTAAATGTAGTTTATAAAGCAAAAAAAAAAAAACGCTTTTTTTACTTTAAGTTAATTTTGAAAATTCAGCTACAGACTTTTCTTATAAATTTTTGAAGTTACCGATACGTTTTAGGAGCTACTATATGAGTAACATTTCAAGTATATTTTGTTTAAAAAAGATTTTCCCCCTTTTTGGGACACAATATTTAAACTTATTTTTACTCTCGATACTGTGCATGTATGAATGGATTCTTTTCGGATGTATAAAAATACCTGGTAATAAACTTACTTAGGGCTTCAAATTAGATTTATCTTGTTCAAAATTGAATAATAAAGTTTTTATATCAAGCCATTTGAAAACGTTAAAAAATGAAATGTTTATTTAAATGAATAACATGTTTGTATTAAGAAATACATAAACTGCTTTTTTAAAATTGAAGGGGAAAAAAAATACACTTTTTAAAGATTTTACTCCAGAAATTTTTAAAGATAATATTTTGGTGAAACAAATATTTATTATAAATAAGGAAATTAATATATTTAACTGGATAATTATTGTTTGAAGGTAATAACAAGTAAGTAAGACAACGTAATAAGAGAGTAAGTACAACGAAAAAAGAAAATTACAAGATATTTTAAGATCTTTTTATCAAATGGGGTTATATTGCAGCGAATTCTTACATTTTATTTACTGAAATGTAACGAGAGTATATTTTTTTTTATAAAATGAGCACAAAATAATTCAAGAATTTATTTGCAATCCCAAAAAGGTATCAGAAGACAGAATAAATCTATGGTGACAAAATAAAACCGTCAGCAACAAGTGGAAACGATATTTGAAGACAAGGTATAGCTATATCAATACAATAAAAACGTCAGCTTAATGAGCGAAGATTGTGTCCGAAAACAAGGTAAAGCTATGCGTCTGTTTCTTAAGTGAAAACGATGTCTAAAGACGAGGTGAGGTCACGCGTCAGCTTCCTAAGTGAAAACGGCGTATGAAGACATGGTGAAGCTTTGTGAACACAATAAAAACATCAGCTTCCTAAACGAATACGGTATCAGATTAAAGCTATGAGGACTCATTAAAATCGTGCACTTCCTAAATGGAGACGGTTTCCAAAGACAGAATAAAATTTGTCAATACATTAAAGACGTAAAAATTCTAAGTTGGATCGATGACCGAAAATAGGAGGAAAGTAAGCTTAAATGAAACAAACGATACACACAATCATACAGTATTAGTGAAGGGGCATTTGTTTTTTAGTTATTTCTAGACAGTTTCTGATGAGTAACATCGTGACCCTGTTACTTTACTTCGTAACATGGCAACGCCAGGGATCACAATGCTAATTGCCAAAAAAAGACATTCAATTCTAAAGTACATAATAAAATGGTAGATTCAATATTAATATGCCACAGTTCACAGTTTTTTTCGATAGAAAAGTTCTATTTCAATTTCAGTTCATGTATTCCAGCCGTTGCACCTCCAACCCAGGTAGTTCATATTTCACCAGTAGACAAAGCTCATCTCCCTAGGTCCTTGAGGTGCGGCTGCCCCCGCCTTCAATCAAACGTCTTTGAAGAAAACACAACTTCAGAGCGAAGTCCCTTCGTAAAGGGTAAGAGACCGAGAGTCCGTCAACTTCCGAGCCGACCCTTTAAATTATCTGTGTGAGTCACTTCCACACCTTCAATTACCTCTCATTGGCGCGTATAACAAATCTGCACCCATCTCTCTTCAATTTGGTCCTACTCTATTAGTGTTTGGAGGCAATAGGCCGGCCCGTGATCCCATTCCGAAACGGCATCGTGTTCACCATCTGGAGGCTATAACTTGTCTTGTCACAAGAACACTGAGGGTGTGTCTTTGTCTCGACCGGCCGAGATTACTCTTCCTTCATGTTTATTGCGGCCTATATGTGCGAGGGGAACTCAAACAATTGATGCTGTTCCATGAAGCTTATTAATGTGCATGTGAAAAAAAATTATGCTCTAACCCAGCGTTTCTCAAACTGTGGGGCACGCCCCCCCCCCTTGGGTGGCATGACAATCCTACGTGGTGGTGGGGACGCGAGCCTATCGAAAAGTCCAAAATAAGAGCAAAAATAATTATCAATTTCGAAAGAAAGCAAAACAAAATACATTCTGACATGATAAAAAATAAAATGCATATTCACTCTGATATAAGATACTTATATATGTACCAGTGCGCAAAAATTATTTAATAATTGGTTTATCAATACTAAATTTAAACCAAGTTTAGTAATTACTAGTGACTTACATGGGCTTGTCATATATCCAAAATATAATACAAGTACATATATTTATAATATGTGCAGTTTATAATATTAAAGTCGCATTGTAGCTATAACGTCGAAGTACATTGCATTCAATACATTGTTGTTGTACGAAGGGGGCGCCCTGAAAATTATGACTGAGAGTTGGATCGCAAACATGGAAAGTTTGAAAAGCGCTGTTCTAGCCATTAAACTTAAATATAAAGTCTGTTTTTCTAAATTCTCTAGTAGGATCTGTGGAAAGAAGCATCATTCATTGCTCCACTTTACCAAAACAGCCGAGAATTGATTTAAAGGTTTCTCACCGGATTAAATAATTTCTCAGAAACTCTTCACTTCAAAAAGTGCACTTTTGTGTCTTATGCTGATGCAAGTTTCAGAGAGAATATTGAGCTCTTTCTAGTGAAAAATATCATTGACTTAACACCTTTCGCATGAAATATTTTAAACTTAGCTCTTCCAGATTTCCTTCAGTTGGCTGATCCTACATTTTGCAAACCATGCCGTATTGACGCACTGATAAGATGCCAATAGGTATTCCAGATTCTAAAAAATGAAGCATTTAAGATTAATTCATCAATGAATAAGTGAACACAAGTCGAAATGTTTCGACAACTAACAGTGGCACTGTTATTGACGCTGTTTTTCGACGGTTTTTAAATACTTTGAAATCACAAGTATATGTGTTATACTTTAATTATAATAAGTCTATTGTGTCTCCGCTCTTCGTGGTAGTGTTAGCCTAGTGGGGTAGTGTTAGGAGAGGGGTCGCCAGCTCAATCGTCGTCCTCGCCACTTGGCCATAGTTCAAAATTACGAAGTCCGTCGCCAAAAGCCCTCGTGTAGCTGAACAGTGCGACGTTAATATTTACTCACAGTCTCCGCTCATCCCCAAATTGAACAAGAATAATTATATTTAATCAAAAACTGCAGTACTCCTTGTGTTAATTAAAATTTTTTTATTAAAGATGTAATTATCGATAGAAAATTATTTCCAATCATGCCTGATTCATTTTTTTCAGGATTTAAGTTACTATTGCATATTTACCACGATAACATGTCAGATGTTACACATCGCATGCGACTACTGTAAGGCTCGTTTCACTTTTTTTCTTCTTAGCGTTTTGAAATTTCTCATATTGAACTTCTTCATCCTTGCACTTACACTCCCTTTTGCAGTCTTTTAAAAGATTGTTATTCTAGAGTCCTCACTTGCTTTATCAAGTTTCAGTTAATTTCTTTATTTTTTACAACTTTTTTTATTAGTGTTAGCTGCCGTGTTTAGATAAAAAAAAAACTATTTTCCATCCAAGCCCTATTTGGCACGATTTTAATCGTTTCAAATAGGCCTGTAGCGTACCAATGCCAAATTAGTTCCTACCTAAATACAAAACATACTTTCAAGAAAAAATGAAAGTACAAAGAAAAACAATGTTTTCTTACATTATACATACGATAAATATCTGCCTGTTTGGCACAAATCTTTTTCATTTAAATTTTGATTATCAGTTTATAGATAATCAGAATTAATTACCATCTAATTGACTATTTTTATTAAATTCTATAATTTCCTTTCTAATAACCATTTATTTTTGGCATTCAACAACTGTACATTTACCCTCAAAAATTTGTTTCATATCAACTGACCTTTTTCCAAACTTTTTGGTTTGTAGAAGAATTACTTTTTTTTGAAGGTGTTAAACACACACAGATTATAAATTTCATAAATATCTATAAAATAGATTACTAAAATATGATCACTCACACCAGGCATGTCAAATTTACGTGATATTATGGGTCATATGATCGATTTTATATATAAAAAAAGCTGCGGGCCGCATATATTTCCAATGTTAAAAAATTAATATGATACGATTTTTAGAAAATGATTATATATGCACTCAATATCGTATAATATACATGCATAGTCGTTTTATTTTTTTCATGTTATTTTTAAAACTTACGCTATAAATATTTTATAAAAAAACAAAATAAAAATTATAAAAAACCCCATAAATGTTATAAGATTAAATTACCCCCCCCCCCCAAAAAAAGGTTATACTTTTTAGAAGATATTGGCATCATTTTTCACACAGCTAGTCATTAAAATTTGGTTGGAGATATTGAGCTAATGCAACCTTTAAAAATGATAGTAAATGTTGATCAGTTAATCTTGGCCTTTCTAAAATTTTATTTTTCATTAAAAGAAATTGTTGTTCGCCTAAATAAGTGCTTCCGAACGTAGTCATTACACATGTAACAAACGATAAAATTTTAGGAAGCTGATGCACAGATAAATATGTATAAAATTCTCGAGTTCCAACTTCAATACATTTTTGCTTCTACAAGGAATCCCATTGGATTTCAATTAATTCTATATTTTAAGTTTTCAATATCGATAGATAGAGCTGAAGTGAAAAGACGAAATTGAAATTCACAGCTCTTAAAATTAGAAAAGCTTCAATCCAATTCCGTTTCTAACAATTTAATTTCATGAACATATTTTTAAATTAGATGAGATTTAATCAATACAACCCAAACAACAGGGGCCCAGTTTTTTTAATACGTAAGTTTATATACACTTATTTTGATACTTTCTAATAAGTTTTTTTTAATGAGATCATTTTCTTAAAAAGAGCCCAAAATAATTTTTATTCAGAGTCCACTTGGTTCTAGCTAAGCCAGTGTTAATATTGTTCAATTATGCTGATTTCTTAAATTATCGGCTGTTTCTTTAACTCTGCTAGGTACAGTATCTCGACTTAAGCATACACTTTAGAACTTCTTTTTATTGGTGCTGGACGCAATACTTCTGCCGCTTTAACTAAACAATCACTTATAAATTCCTTTTCTACAAATGAGATATTAAAAGGTTTTCATATATAATTACTTTGTACAGAAGTGGTATCGCATTCAGCATATTTAGTAAATACACTTTATTGTTTTTGAAGAATTAATTTCAATTCAGACAATTCGTCTTGAAGATTTTGCGACGGATATTCATTGTGACTTTTAAGATTATATTTTTCAATAAGTAAAATAGAATTTTTACACATATCAGCATAATATTTTATTCTGGTTTTGGACACAAAATTATTGCAGTAGCTTGGAGACTACTTCTAATATCGCGATGTTCTTCTTTCACTGATTGAATATTCCACGGATAGAAGGAGGAAGATAAATAAAAGTTGCTCACACACTAGATGAATCTTGGTGCCATCAATAGTGAATATGCATTAAATAAATTTAATAAAAATTAAATGAAATATTTTAATAAATCATGAACAATAATTTTTAATCTAAAGGCTATCTCTGTTAAAGGATTTATTTTAAAACGAGAAGAGGTAACAGGTAAATGTGTTGTGGAATTAAAAAAAATTACCTCAAATAATTTTCAAAAAGAATAAAAGCTTGACGTTTGAAATTTCTTAAAATGGCTCGGAGAGCCACATGTGGCCCGCTTGTTTGACACGCCTGAATTACACTATAAAATATGATCACTTCCAACAAGATCTTCAGATCTAGTTGGAATTTTATGCTTGAGTCAACAATAAAAAAAAAATGGTTTTCCTAACTGGCACTGCAATACAGTTTTTAGAAATTAAATTTGCAGTTAATTGACGGATTTCGTTTCCTATTATCAAAGGGTCGTAGAGTAAACCAATCAAATTAAAGAAAATATGGCTTTTTCTTGGAATGTTTTATTTTAAAACTATGTAAAAAAATAATTCTGAGCACAGCCATTTAACACAAAAGCTGTGAACAGTGAAAGGAAGCTGATATAAGTGATACAAGAAAATTTGTTTGCAAGAATTGTTCAGAACTCAACCATTGAATCACATAAGGAAAACCACAAACAGACTGCTTAATTGTGAACCAAAATGAAATAATGTGATGATGTGTGACAGCTTACTTTTTGAAATTCCACACCAAAATAAGATTTTCAAGTCCTTTTGAATTTAAAATGTAGCACCTTCCACACAACAGGTCTCTATAGAAATGAGATTTCAGTCCACATCTCAACATTGTAGGTCACAAAATGCAATCCTTATTTGTACATTTCCTAAAATTTTTCAATAAAATATCAAAACAATTGATTCAGTAATTGGTAACCACAAGCTATAACATAGTTAAACATTCCGGCATTCATTTTAGGAAATTTTAAAAAATGGTGACATTTTGATGCTTATATTTATGTCATCACATCTGTGTCTACTATTATCAAATTGACTCAAATGCAAGTGAATCAATCTTTAAGATATGATTGATCCTTGCTAAAAATAATGCAAGGGAATTTCTTTTTAAAACAGATTTTGTCTTATCATTTTGATAACTTATGTATTAATAAATTCTTCTGAAAAGATTTACTACAATTATATTTATTAACTTTTAACAAAAACCATTTATTTTTAAATAATATTTCTTTTTTTTATTTTGTTAAAAAAAAGCTAAGTGCATAATTTAAAAAAATGTCACTAACAGTGGTATTCTCAATCGCGAGTTATCCCCGAACCAGAGGTAACTCGCAAATTGGCGAGACATCATTATTCTCAATTGCGGATCACGCCAAATCCGGGGATTATTCATCCAAAGGTTACTCACCGATTCTACCCGCCGATTTCGGAGGGTAACTCGCGGATTTCGCCATCAGAGATAGCGGGCTACCACTTTTTTTTACCAACTACGCTGCTCGATTGGAGCTAAAACTGAAAAATTGTAAATATTTTGTATATGTAACACTTGTTTTCTGTTCTGTATTGTAAAATATTGATAAATGTGTGTGCATATATAGTGTTTTGAGACAAATACAATCAGATTAATACCAATAGTATAATTATTTTTGTTAGATGGAATTGGAAAAGGTTCAGTAACATGTTCTGTTTTAGATAAATGTGACTAATGAGGCCTAAGATTCAATTAATAAATTTATTCTTCACAAAAAAAACTGGATTTTTCATTCTAAGAATTTATAGAAATCATAAATTAAGAATAATTATTAGACTTTTGAAATTATTTAAATTAATGATTATATACATAATCTACATTCTATTTTAACCTACCAAAGAGTTGCTGGAAAATTTTAAATCAAAAAGAAAAATAGATTAGGAAATTTATACTTGTATATAATCAAAATATAAATTGAAATTTTAAAATAATACGAGTTTTGAATTCTCATTGTATAACATTTAACAAGCAAAACACATTTTCTGATAATATTACCAACTTTATTTGTACCATGCCCCATTTATTAATAATAAGAATCTTAGCCCTCAAACCACTATTGATAGCCACATTTTCAGGCAGCATCACATCAGAACATTTAAAATGTAGAGCACAATGTAACAACAAATAATTCATAATGTCAAAGCTGACAATAGACATTTGATTTTTGTCAGAAGTATCTATTCCTTGTTAATTTTAATTGGTTATTTATTCAATTTGTCAGCTGGGAAAGGTGCTCAGACCATTATGTGGATCAATATTTATTTATTATCGATTCTTTTACTGAACATTTCAAAAGCGTGTTAAAAAAACAAACAGCTGATCGAATGTTTCGCGCCAAGATACAACGCAAAATGTAAGCAATACGTCACGTGATTATTAGTGTCCAATCACAACGACTTTAACATCTTGCCCACGCATAACTCACGGATCCGGTAATCGTCAGTTGGAGAATAAGAAACGAGAATTACCCTCGAGCGGGGGTTACCCAATCAATGGGTTACTTTTTCAATAACTCGCGATTGAGAATACCACCGTAACAAAATGATTTTTTTTATTGTTAGGAAGCTGCAGATATTAATTTTTAATGGCTTGATAAAACATTATAGACATTCAAATAAAGAAAAAATATAACACACTTTTTATAAAAATATGTATTTTAATATCAGAAAAAATTATACACCTGAATACATAAAATTCAGTTTTAAAATTCTATATAAAAAAATAAATGAATATATATTTCCACTTTTTCCTCTAATAATATAACAATTAAATATAACTATCTGAAATAAATTCACCAACCTAAAAAACAACAATTGACAGTAAACTTAAGAAAGAATGATGTATAGAAATTCTCATAAAATACAGAATAAATCAAAGAATATAAGCTTTAAAAAAATGTGTTTGCATGTTTTTTGGGAATTAAATTACTTAATATATATAACAAAAGGCAACATAAGCCACAAATTTAATAGCAGATTGATGTAGTTCTAACTAATAAAGCAAATTAAATTTATATTTGTAGAGAATACATTCTTAACTGAAGATGGAAATAGAGAGAGAGAGAAAATTTAATAAAGAAAGCATTCAATATATTCATGGTATTTTTAAATCCCAACTGAAATTTCAAGAACAGATTGAAAGTAGAATTATGCAAACATGATTGAAAATATAGATAGTGTTATTTTTTTTGGATATTTTCTCTGGGGAAAAAAAATCACATGAAACGCACACAAGATGCTTGCAATATAATTATTACTTCAAAAATATGCCTCATTGGGATTGTTAAATAGATAGAACCATTTAATAAATGCAATGCATGTATAAAATAATAAAGCAATAAAAGTTAAATTATATATATTTGTATTTAATCATTAACATAAAATACTCAAATAGTATGAACTGATATTTAGTATATATCAATCTTTCAAGAACTATTTGAACATCAAAATCAAAGGGTGCATTAAAAACAGAAATCAATGTAGAGAATTTGTGAAGTCAATCTAAGGTTATGGCAAGATGAAAACCATATATATTAAAGATGACTTTCATTGCTAGACATGAGAGAAAGAAATAAACAATTTTTTTGGGAAACAGAGCTGCAAGAATTCGGATTGAAATTCTAGGAGTTTTGATGATGGCCAAGATTTGAATATTTACACATTAGTAGCCACAAAGAAAAACATTTTGCAAAAGTAAAGACCTAACATATCTTTTGGAGAAATATACTATTTGAAACTTAATATACAAAACAATGTTTCTACATTAAATATTTCCTGTCAATTAAACAAAATATTTTTTCATGTGAATTAATGCAAAGCTTTCCTAACATCAAAATATTAATGCTACACTAATAGGATATTCATAAAACATTTTAATAGCTTAAAAATGGTATAAAATAATTGATTTAATGAACTACTTCATTCCTGCTTAATTCTGGAAAAATTTAATAAAATGTGTGGATCAAATAAAATAAGAAAGATAAAAATAACTATCACATTATATTGGAGTTTTATATCACATTGGTATGATATTAGTTGGAATAAGTTTTTCAAACATTGCATTTATACAATGGTCTGCAAAATAATATTGGACAGAGGGAGAAAAAAAAATTATTAAAACTTTTTTCATTTTTTGCTTCTTCTTATAATAAACACCCAAACATTTAACTTTGATCAATAATTGATATATTATTTAATTATAATCAATCTTTTCAAAAAATATTTGTAACTAATTAAACACAATAACTAAGACTTTAAAAAATTGTACAACATATAAGGTCCAATACCAATTACACCTACAGTAACCAATACTGAGCCTAAAAATAAGAAGCGATACTTCCAATGGGTGTTCATCTTCTTTAATTGTTGTACTAGAGCTTCAACTTGTTCTTTTGTATTCTCTCTGTCACCAGTATTTGAAATGACAAAATCAGCTAATTTTGCTTTATGCGATAATGGCATTTGAGCATTTATTCTAGCAAGGGCTTCACTTTCAGACATTTTGTCTCTAGCCATAAGTCGTTCCAACTGCTGAGCAGGTTCACTGAAATGTATAAAGCAGTCAGAAAATCACAAATCTTTACAATGATACAATGCATGACACTTAGAAAGAAGTAAACATAATTATGTGATTTACTCCCTTAAAATACTTATTTTAGGGTTATACATTGTTTTTCAATCTCTTATACAACCATAGTAAAATTTAACAATACTATGAATTGTAAAAATCCATTTAAAAAATGTCTCCAGAACCGAGAAGTGTGCATGAAGGTAAGCAAATATTAAGTTTCTAAGTCCAGAGTATAAATGTCCACTTTTAAGAAGGAATAAAAATAACTGTGTTATAAATTTGGTATTAAAATTGTTTTTATAAAGTGATAGGTACATTAATCTATTCTGATATAAAATACCATAATAGACTAATGTTTATCTTCAAGATGATTTAACATTAAAGAAATTTTTTACCTTCCAATAATAATTATACAGAATTTATAAATTGATAAGGTTTTATTTACTCTTAAAGAACCTCAGAGTTATGAGTTAAATACCCACTACTAGACAAATGATCAGGAGAAATGCTACCAATTTCTTTAATAAAATTGATAACTCTGATAATAAATCGATAACTAGCATCGAAAAATATACTCCTGATCTTAAATTCCACATATTCAGATCAATCCTAATTTATCCTGTGCTTTACTTTAACTCCTAAATATATATCCTCTTTTATCAATATTATTTATCTTTTATTCTTAAATTCTCTCTATTTATCACTCAGTGATTGGTCAAGCTTCTGAACAAAACTTAACTACAAAAATAGCTGACCTCTCTGATCAGCCGTTCACAGATGCTCCGCCCCATAGCAACTCATTTGAACTTTTTACACCTAAATATTTTCTCTTTAATTTGGACTCCTTTGCTGCAACTGGATTGGCAAAACATCGCCCCGTCCACTCTTATCATGAAGTTTTTTTTCTAAATCAAGATTTTTCATCACTTTTTATCTTTATTTTATTTATATTTGCAAATTTATTCATATCAAACTAATTTTTTCTTTTAATTAACTTTCATAAGTTATATTTTAAATATTATTTTTTAAGGGGGGGCAATTTTTGAAAGCATCTTAATGTCATGAAAGGAGATGAAGGTTCAAAAGAACTAAGTGCTCCAACCCCACCAAACAGAGTAATTCTTTACTTCATCCTGATTGATTGATTATTTATTAGCATCAAACATATGGCAATAGTGCTTGAGTGTTACCAAAGCCATCTCAGTAAAATTTGAAATTTATTAATAACAGAAGGCAATTTAGAAATTAAAAAGTTTTTTACAAAATGTGCACTTGTTCATAATATAACTTCTAATAGCTATAATAGAAGTCTAAATGTGTGGAAGATTCAAGAATAGTTTAAAAATTAAATATGAATCATACAGCAGTGGTAAGCAGCAGATAACTGTCTCTGTAATTGCTTCACATTTCAAATGTGTTGATAACAATCATTAACATTGCATTTTTAAAAAACACCCATTTCAAAAATAAAACTACATAACATTCAAATACTAATTTGTGCTTCTGAGACATAAAGTTGTATTCTAGGAGCAATTTTATTAGTTCCTGGCAAATCTCCAATCTCATTCTTAGAAACTTAAATTGAATTAAAATTAGGTGACTAAAACTCACAGAAACTAAACATGAATGAAAAAGGTTATGTTGTTTGTGAAAACAAAAGAAAGTCTTGTATGTGGTTGCTAGGAAATAATATCATTGGAGTCTCATAATTTGGTGCATCTCTTAATACTGGGGATTTCTCCTAACACAGTTGCAAAGTAGCTGCTATAGGCAATGGACCGTGTAATTCATTAACCAGAGATGCCACCTCACTTTCATATTTTTCACACTATGCCAATATGACTTTGAATCTTGATTGAATTAACCCTCATTAACACCTGCAACACAACAGGTGTTAAAGAAAAATCAGGTCTCAAATATGCCGCTCTACTGAAGCCATATCTGGTACAAAGAGGGGGGAGGGGGCAAAGGCTTCTTTGAACAGTATTAAAAATTATATGCCCACTTATTCAGTGAAATACAATTAACACTATCTTGCAATAATAGAAAATAAGAGTATCCAACTAATAAACATGTTAGTAATTCTTTTATAAAAGATTGAGTTCAATAAAAAAAATAATTTATAAACACATCAACATTTCTCTCATTAAAAAAATATATGGATTATATTTTATATAGCAATTCTGAACAGTACAAGTAAAAAATTTTTTTTTACTACTTTGATTCAAATAACACACAAATGCCATGACATTTAGAACACGAAAGCAGTCAATATGTTTAAAATAAGTTATACTTAAATAGCTCTTAGTTTGTGAAATATATCAGATGTATCAATATGATAAAATACATAATATTTTTAGCATTTTTAAAAAAAGAAATAACTTATATTAAGGGAAAAGAGATTTACCATATAACAACTACAGTCTTGTGTACATATTTACTCAATTTTCCACTTTCAAATAGAAGAGGAACATCAAGTACAGCAAACTGATGACCTGAAAATTTAAAATAAGTTTTTACAAATTATAAGACAATACAAAAAATTCATAATATTTCAAAAATTTTAATTTTTAATATTTTTTAAACAATTTTAAAAATGCTATAGTTTAATATTGAATATAGTTTTACCACTAATTTTTTTTATTAGTTATATCAACTATTGCACAAGCAAATTATAAAGCCTTCATTAATTTAATTCCAAATTTCCTCAAATTATTGCCACTTATTCATAATAAACATAATAGGGTTAAATTGCCATGATTTTACAACATTAGCAATACTTTAAAATAAAATACTCCAAATAAAAATTTTTTTATGACATGTGATTTTTATTGAGCTAAGATTATTATATTTGTTTAAATTTAACCATTTTAAAAATCAACCCCAAATTAAAATAGATAGATTAAAAATTAATAATCTCTTTCCAGTTTTTTGAATAAGAAATAATAGCTAAATAAAAGTATCAAGTACATAACAGACTTAAAAATATAACGAGTTAATGCAAAATTATAGGCAGTTTTAAATGAATCATTGCAATACATGACAAAAATTTATTGTTAACACAAAATTATGAATTTTCCCCCATACATTTGTGCAATTTTAAAAGGCTTTGTTTGATAAGAAACATATTTAAAACAGTAAAAAAAGGAATAAAAGTATGTTCCCTTTACCATAGAAAAACAACTTTAAAGTTTTGAAAAACATTGATTTGAAAACTTCTGGATGGGTAATTGCATTAAGACGCAGTCTCTTCTCAGGTTGTGTAAAGACTACTTCAGCCAAGGCTGACCGATTCAAAGTTCCATCACTGTGAAATACAGTATCACCAAATTCTTCTCGAATTTTACGCCAAGCTTTCCTCCTGGGTTCAACAACTACAATACAATTAATGCTAAACTGTTAAAGAAATATAACAAAAACGAAGATAAAAAAGATTAAAGAAAAGTATTCTTTTTGTTGCAAACAAAAATAATTTAATGATAAAAAATGAAAGCCAATTGAATTACTGTTCAAAAACAAACCTTCATATATTTACATTAGAATTACGACAATGGTCATTTTATAACCTGAAATTCATTTTAACATAGCATATTTTTTTAAAAATTATACTTTTGACATTTCCTAAAAACTTAAAATATTTTATAATTAATTTATTTCTAATTATTTTTGCCAATATTTTAGTAAATACTGTTATGAATTTTGTGTAAAATAGAGTAAAAAATTTGTATTTGGATGTAAAATGCATTTATAATACTCTATGTTATATTTATTTTATGTTAAAATTGTAATATTCACAAGCAATGCCGTCCCTTATGTTATAATGGCAATTAAATAGGAACTTGGCGGTAGCACCAAGTTAGCATCATTTTTGTGTGGCAAGTTTGGGACCCTATGGATTCTTCTAGAAATTAGTGGAGAGATCTACTAATTTCACAATCTATGATGCAAATGGATCTTTCTCAAAGGATCCTTGAGAGCTATGAGAGCTGTTTTTAAGTAAGGTCTGTTTGTTTTTTAAAAAAAATAACAATATTTAGTTTCAAAAAACCTTTATTTTAGGATTGTACATACTTTTGCCCATTTTTCTACATAGTTGTGGAGTTTCTTAATGCATTTGTCATACCTTAGAACTAAGTTTTGAAAATCCTCTTCAAAGAAGTTTGCCGCCTGGTTGGATAGCCAAGAGTTCATGGCCGCTTTCACTTCTTAATGCTGTGGCATGCTGTCAAAAGGTGTTTTGTTCCTCCACGATAACACAAGGTCTCGCACTTCTCGAACGACTCGGGACATAATCGAATCTTTTGGCTGGGAGGTTTTGGACCATGCACAGACAGTCCCGAATCTACTCCTCCAACGATTTCCACCTTTTCTGGTACCTCAAACACAGTCTTGATGGGAAGTGTTTCAGAGGCAACAAAGAAGTGAAAGCGGCCTGTGAACTCCTGGCTGTCTGACCAGATGGCAGACTTCTTTGAAGAGGATTTTCAAAACTTAGTTCTAAGCATGACAAGTGCATAAAAACTCAGCAACTACGAAGAAAAACAGGCAAAAGTATGTACAATATTAAAATAAAGGTTTTTTGAAACAAAATGTTGTTATTTTTTAAAAAACAAATGGACCTTATTTAAAAAATAGTCCTTGTATAAATGGGTTAGACGCTTACCGAAACTGAGTCAGTATTGTTTCGACTAGCGATTAGCTAGGCTGTTGATAAGAACGAGCAGTGCTTGTGAATAATCTTTTGCATACATGTATTTTAGACAGTGAAAATTGTGTCTGAGCACTGTTATAGAAGACCTTCTGAGATTTATTCTGCGAATTTTGCTGTGTATCCTATATTTCAAGGATTGCTTTCGACAATAAATTTCCATCGCTTCTAAAGAACTGCCTTGCTCTCAGCGGCTGCTTTGCATAAAATCCTTGAACCTCATGATCAACATAACAATACCTAAAATTACCGCCACCTGTCTGGTATAGTGACACTGACTGTGGTGCTGTAGGGCCTGGATTCAAATCCCAGAATGTAATGTAAATGTATAGTGCCTTTGTGGCATAGGGTTACTCTAAATAGCCGTTGAGTTGCTAGTCTTTCTGTGAGGAAGGTGAAGAGAGGGGGATGGCTTCTGACCACCCCTCAAAAGGTCTTTTGTTCCTCCACGATAACACAAGGTCTCACACTTCTCTAACGACTCGGGACATAATCGAATCTTTTGGCTGGGAGGTTTTGGACCATGCACAGACAGTCCCGAATCTACTCCTCCAACGATTTCCACCTTTTCTGGTACCTCAAACACAGTCTTGATGGGAAGTGTTTCAGAGGCAACAAAGAAGTGAAAGCGGCCTGTGAACTCCTGGCTGTCTGACCAGATGGCAGACTTCTTTGAAGAGGATTTTCAAAACTTAGTTCTAAGCATGACAAGTGCATAAAAACTCAGCAACTACGAAGAAAAACAGGCAAAAGTATGTACAATATTAAAATAAAGGTTTTTTGAAACAAAATGTTGTTATTTTTTAAAAAACAAATGGACCTTATTTAAAAAATAGTCCTTGTATAAATGGGGTAGACGCTTACCGAAACTGAGTCAGTATTGTTTCGACTAGCGATTAGTAGTCTTGTTTCGACTAGCGATTAGCTAGGCTGTTGATAAGAACGAGCAGTGCTTGTGAATAATCTTTTGCATACATGTATTTTAGACAGTGAAAATTGTGTCTGAGCACTGTTATAGAAGACCTTCTGAGATTTATTCTGCGAATTTTGCTGTGTATCCTATATTTCAAGGATTGCTTTCGACAATAAATTTCCATCGCTTCTAAAGAACTGCCTTGCTCTCAGCGGCTGCTTTGCATAAAATCCTTGAACCTCATGATCAACATAACAATACCTAAAATTACCGCCACCTGTCTGGTATAGTGACACTGACTGTGGTGCTGTAGGGCCTGGATTCAAATCCCAGAATGTAATGTAAATGTATAGTGCCTTTGTGGCATAGGGTTACTCTAAATAGCCATTGAGTTGATAGTCTTTTTGTGAGGTTGGTGGAAGGTGAAGAGAGGGGGATGGCTTTTGACCACCCCAAGGTGTTCTCCCTTGAAATTGGGGTAGAACCGAGCCAAATCATACTGCCACCTGTATGGTGTTCAAAAAGCTATGGCTAGCAACAGGCGTACAACCAACTTCTTGCCACGATGAATTTTGTGGGCCTTGATCTGATGTTACTGTCAATCAGGTAGCATAAGTAACAACAACACAGCTATTGCCAATTTTGATTGCAGCGAGGTAATTAAATTTTATTTTAAAGGCTTTCTTAGTCATTTAGGCTATGTTGAGAGAGTAGGTGCAACTATGAAAAGTAGATTTCTGTGTTTACCAAAGCTGATGTGTGTGTGTGTACAGGGGGGGGGGGAGACGAGTAAAGATAGTAGTTATCATTGAATTTTCTACTTGAGTGACATTCCTCAGACTTTTCTGCAACTCTACTGACTACAGGGGCAATTTCTTTTTTATTGAACTGCTATGTACTGTGTGTTCAAAGGAGCAATGTGCAGGCATAGTTTAAAAAAAAGATTGTTAATCATGTAAAAAATGTTTACATCTTATTAAAGAAAAAGTACAGAAGTGATCCTCAGTAACTTATATTTAACACTGGAAATCACAGCTAATAGGAATACATAAAAACACCCAAAGTTAATAATTTTTACAATTGGGCTAGATACAAAATCGATGATTTGGACCAGATGGTCATAAAATATTTAGTGAACTCCTTATCTAAGTGCTGTCTTTAATAAGTAATTTGACTAAGTAATTCGTCTTTTTAAAATTCTTGATTTAGTGGGTGTACATGATAGCTCAGTTTATTTTAAAATAAGTCAAGATGTGAGGACTGTACACTTCTATTAGAATACTGTGTTTTTTAAAATTTCTTTCAAAGGTGTGGTCTCTGGCTTCAATCGCTCTTTCTCGGGAATTTCAATCAACTCTGTTTACACTGTCACAATTATACATATGGTGTTGCAATATTCCTGTGGTAAGAATAGCTATAAATGCATGGATAGTTTACAAGGTACCAAATGGATAAGAAAACATCAGCATTGGATTTTATTTTTGACATGGTTGAAAAGCCCTGAAAGATACATATTTTATTAAACTCCTCAAAACCTTTCATTTCAGCAAAAGATTTGATACTTGTAATATCTCCCACAAACGTGAAGAATATCAAATAAATGTGTGTAAAACACAAAACTGTTTTTTTTTCCCAATAGGGCTGCATATTGGTATTATAAACTTTTGCAGACCTAGTTCATTCCCCAGGAGCTAGTATAACTTTTTAGCGCTACACCATATAGGCAATACAAATTACATCAAGCAATTTTGATGCCCAGTTTTCTCCACAGAGGGAGGCACCTGAGCTCTTGGCAATGCGAACCAGTACTAGGTATTTAATTTTGCCAAGAGCATCCAAGCCAAACAGACACTCTAGGGATCTTTTACATGTCGCATAATAATATGACATGGCCACTATCAATTTTCTGCATCATGAAAATCCACCGACTTGGGCCAGGGTAACACAAAACTTTGACTGTGTTTATGAAAACTTTACAGTAAATTTATAAAAAAATTATTAATATGTATATTATTCAACTAAATAAAATAAGTAATAAATTTATTTAATTTTTACACATTTACTTCATTTGGAAAACTATTGTATAGTGTATTAAATGTACACAAGATTAAAAACATTAAAATGATTCAATTGCTTTGGCTTTTTATTATGTTAAATTATCCTTTGCTTATATATGTTTATTACATTCACTTATTAATCAAGGTAATTCTGTAAATAAAGGTTTAACATTTATGTTATATTAGCAAAACCTACTCTTTTTACTTAATTTGAGATAGGTGGTTAAAATGACCACTGATTATAGTTATAGGTATAAAGAAAATGTCATAATGCTAGTGTAAAACACAAATAAAAATACATTAAAAAAAATTCATGCTTAAATGTTTAATACAGTAAATTGAAAATAAATAAGGGAGACACACATTTCAGGTAAAACATATTCTAGTGAATTATGCATGAAAAATTTATTTAGTTA
The DNA here is from genome assembly GCA_019973975.1 of Trichonephila clavata. NCBI lineage: Eukaryota > Metazoa > Arthropoda > Arachnida > Araneae > Nephilidae > Trichonephila > Trichonephila clavata. The sequence continues at coordinate 48,475 of BMAO01026611.1, forward strand.
TTTTTAAATTTATTAAAATTCAACTACTTTAAATACATTATTAATTATATGATGGAATTATGAGTATATGATCAACTGTTATATCAGTGATTATAGAATTAGGACAAAATAAAAATATATTATAATGAGAATATTACCTTCACGAGCTATAATGTCAGCATCAATTATTTCTATTCCCATATTTCGGAAAAAGGCTGATACTGAACTCTTACCAGTGGCAATACCGCCAGTCAGTCCAACAAGAAACATGTTGTGAAAAAGATATTTCCAACTGAAATACATAATTTTTTAAAAAAAATGTTATGTAAAATTATAAGAAATATTAAATCATGAATAAGGTACCAATAACATATAGAAAAATGATAAAATACTTCTTCACACTACCTGATAAAACAACTTTACTATAGATTTATCATATTTCATGAAATTAAAATATTGGTATTTATGTATTATCACAATCGTATTGGCGACATTATATGAAAGTAAGCACATGGTTGCCAATTCAGTGTGTATGACACATGTGAAATCAGGGTTGCCTGCTTGGAGAGTTACCATGTTGTGATAGTGCAAAGTACCAAAATATTATCTAAGCATAGCTTATTTGGCTATAAATACGTAATTGAAGTGGCGCGCATATCCGGTAGGACAGAACCCGCGGGACCTTTGGGTCCGAAGCCGAGTAACTTAACCACTACACCAAAATGATCACCATGTTGCAGAGGTTGTTACTGGCTTATATAGATTGTGTCACTACACACTCCCCTACCAGAGAGTTGGTAAGGCGAACGAATGATACATAGTTGTTTATATAGGAGCAGTCAGTTTCTTGTGTGTTGGATGAGTTGCGTCATGTTTATCTGATTGCACACTTTCCCTACTGCCAAAAAATGCATGAAAATTTCCACACATGAAGATGCAGTATTGGGAACAAATTCAAATCTTGCGCAATGCATTTGATGATCGATTTTTAGATTTAAAAAAAAGTGCCAAACAAAAATTGATGTCTTTTCTTCTCCCTTTTCTGTTGGTATAAATCTAGTAGATGAGAGTATGCAGTTAGCCTTAATTGATTTACAGAATTCTGATGTTATCAAAAATCAATTCAAAGAAAAACCGATATTAGAATTTTATAAAAACTTACCCGGGGATTTTTCGTGCTTAAAGCAAAATGCAGCTGCATTTGCCACTTTCTTTGGCAGCACTTACATTTGTGAGCTAACTTTCTCACTAATAAATTTAACAGATCAAAAATAAGAAATAGAATAGCAGATGAGAACCTTTCTTCTGCTCTACGCAATGCCACAACAAGTCTTAAGCCCGATGTCAAATCAATAACTTCAAATATTCAGTCCCAGCAATCGCATTAAATTTTACAAATTTTAAGTACTATTTTTTTTTCTCAAAATTTAAATTGTGTTCTCTGTATAGTTAGCAAAACTTTTCCTCTGTTATATAATTTTAAGTTTGCCACCTTTTAGCAGGAATCTTTTTTTTTTAGTTAAAGTATTTTAATCATTCCGAACATGTGTTTCATCTATTTATCAACTGTATAATGTGTACATAGTATAATAAATAAAGTAATAATTGTGATAAATGCCTATTGTCATAAAACAGTGTTTTCATATTTATAACATATTTTCCATTGCATAATACTTTGGCCCTTGATATGATCCTATTAAATTTTTTGGCCCCTAATCCAAAAAAGGTTGTGCACCTCTGGGTTAGATTAAAAACTTGTGAGAAATAAATTATCGTAACTTAGGATAGAATGTTTTAACAATCTGATTACAGAATGTAATAATGTATGTTACTGAATGTATTTATTACCTTTTGTAACTTCTGTTTTAACTACTCTCATTAAGTTTATTAACTCTGAATTCAACCCTTATAAAATAATTATTAATGTAATCAAATTCATGAGCTTGTAAGCCACATTTTATTACATATCAACATGTTAGCTGCAGAAATTAGAATGATAATCATATTAACGTTGCACTATAAAGAAAAACAAGAATTTTTGGCAATGGACCTTGTAATTTTGAACCTTGGTCAAGTGACAAGGACGACACCTTAGTTAGCAACCACTTCTCTAACTACCACTCCTCACCTAGTGGAAGAATTTGTGCCTTGATAAATTTAGTATGCATCAGCTCCAATCTACATGGCAGGTTTTTTGGGTCAATTACAAATCTTTCACAATTTTACAGTACAGTTATAAAAGACTTGAAAGATGTAAATTTACTCTTCTTAAATATCAAACATACGAAGTTAAACAAATTATTACAACATATGAATGCAATATTAATATAAATTAAAATTACAAGAAAAAAATTCATGTTCATTGTAAGAAAAATTGAATCTCGAGCAAGTATTCTACTAGAATAACGTCCTTGAAAAGGGATATGAGAAATGTTACTGCCTTTTTCAGAAAATATTGATAAAATTAAAAACACAACTAAGATTTTAAATTTAGTTTCTGAAAAAAGGAACATATGTAAAACCTTTATCATGCAGTGTAGATATTTAAAATTTTCAATATTTTTTTGGAAAAATATCCAAAGAAATCCTATTCAATTATTATTTTTACGGAGCTACTTACTTTCAATGATACGAATTACTTTCTCCTCATATGCACTCGTAACACAGTTCCATTTGTGAACAATTTATTTCAAAACTTCCGCACAAATTTTTGCTTATTATTACCTAAATTCTTTCATTTTCTTCCTGGACCAGAACAATGGCGAGCTTGTTGAGAAATACAATTTTCTATTGTAATCAGGAATACTTCATAAGAAAATTCACACACACAAGTAAGAAAATATTTAAATTGAGGTTGAAGGAAGTGAGTGGGGATGACTTGTAAACAAAACTAAATCATGACTGCAACCGTGTTAGTGCACTTCGCAAGGATGCTGATTATTTGTGGTTAAACACTGAACCGATCTGAGATCTGATTATTTGGAGGAGAATCAAAATAATATTAGGTAATGCAAATAATAAATTAAGAGCGGATGTTAATGGTTTAATCAGCATCACAGTATTTTAGCAATATGCGTGATTGTATTGATGGTTCAAAATTAATTTTAAATTAGAAAAAGACTTCGATGCCGATTTTTAAAAATCATTTGCTAGACAAAATAAAGGATTTATAAATACAAACGGGTGTTAACTCCATTGACCTCTTTGAGTATTTATAAACTTGTTAATTCAATTAATTTTATTCAGAATTTCTAAAAAAACTAAATTTCAAAATGCCTGCAATAAAGGATGTAAATATTGTGAAAATCGCAGTGGAAATGGACGATCAGGTACCACAACTGATTGAATTTGATCAGAAACGGCCATTGGCTGCAATTATTCAAGATTTGTGTACCACTTGGGGTTTATCAGATCCTGATCAATATGCTCTCCAGTTTTCTGATAACGCTCATAATTATATTACTGAGAAAAATCGAAATGAAATTAAAAATGGAAGTGTATTAAGACTTACTTTTTCTTCAACAAAAACTGCTCAAGAAATTTTGGAAAAATTAAATTTTGGAACACAGGAAGAGAAGAAAATAGTTTTAAGACGACTTGCAAAACTATCTGCTGATTATACTTTTGCTTTGGAATTCATCAACAAACAGGGCTCTAACTTTTTGATATCTATGATTGAAGGTGGTACTTTTTCTGGTGAGTTGATGGCACTTACACTTCAATCATTTGTTGAATTAATGGATCATGGCATTGTTTCTTGGGATAATTTGCAAGATAAATTTATTGGCAGAGTTGCTAATCAAGTAAACTCTCAAACTTCATCTCAAGATCCCAGATCTTTGCAAGCATCACTTGCAATTTTAGAATCTTTAGTTTTAAATAGTTCTGGAAAGTATCCATTAGTTGAACAAGAAGTAACTCTTCCTTATTTGATTGTGCATCTTCAATCAACCATTCCAGAAATTCAACAAAATGCAATAGCGTTAATCAATGCTCTCTTTTTGAAAGCTGATTTGAACAAAAGACGTGCAGTTGCAGCAACATTAACATCAAAACAAATTCGAAATGTTATCATGACTCACATTATTCAAATGCAACATGTTGGAGCAGAAATGGCTCATCAATTGTATGTGCTGCAAACTCTTCTATTTAATTTATTGGAAGAAAAGATGAAGAAGAAGTTGGATCCCCAAGATCCAGAAGCTCGTGAAAAAATACTTGAATTACGAAAAATAGCTTTCGATACTGATACTGAGATCGTTAATTCTGTGGCTCGTAAAGGAGGTGGATATTCAAAAGATTATAAAAAATTAGGTTTTAAGAATCATGTTAATCCAGCCGAAGATTTTGCTGAAATTCCTCCTGGTATGCTGGCTTTGGACAATATGATTTATTTTGCTCGTAATCATACCGAAAATTATACCAAAGTTGTTCTTGAAAATTCTTGTCGTGCTGATGAACATGAATGTCCATTTGGTCGAACTAGCATAGAACTAACTAAACTTTTATGTGACATACTGAAAATAGGAGAACCACCAACAGAACAAGGAAAAACATTTTATCCCATGTTTTTTACCCATGATCATCCATTTGAAGAATTTTTCTGCATTTGCATTGTTCTTTTAAACAAAACATGGAAGGAAATGCGGGCATCAACCGAAGATTCTGCTAAAGTTATCAGTGTGGTTAAGGAACAGATAACCCGAGCATTAAACACAGATCCACCACCTGCAACATTGGAAAAATTTAAACAAAAACTTGCCACCCTAACATACAATGAAATAACTAACTTGTGGCAAAAGGAGAGATCAAACAGGGAAGAATGGGAATCCCATGCAAGACCAATTGTTGAATTGCGAGAGCAAATTACACCAGAAATAAGAAATCTGATTCAAAAGCAAAGGTTGCAGTACCTATGTGAAGGTACAATGTTTACTAAATATTCAAATAAAGGTCAGCGTATAAAAGACAAATTTTGGTATTGTCGTCTTTCTCCAAATCATAAAGTATTCCATTTTGGAGATTGTGATGAAAACAGAGGTGTTCCATCTTTGGAAGAATTGCCGCACAAGTTGCAGGTTGTTGAAATAAAAGCACTAGTCACTGGCAAAGAATGTCCACATATGAAAGATGTGAAGCGTACAAAATCAACAATGTCTCTAGCATTTTCTCTGATTCCGGACTCTGACCAAGAACCATTAAATTTCGTAGCACCAAATGATAAAGAATTTGATTACTGGACTGATGGAATCAATGCACTGTTAGGCAACAATATGGTGAGTAAAGAAACAAAGAGTGATTTAGAAACTCTTTTGAGTATGGATATTAGATTAAGATTACTAGATACAGAGGGTGTCGACATTCCAGAGAATCCTCCTGCTATTCCAAAAGATCCTCCAAATTATGATTTCTGTTATGATTTCAAATGAATTACTTGTTTTTGCTAAGTGCAATCATTCAGAAAAAATGTTCTCTTTTTCTTCGTATTTGAATGTATTATAAATGATGTGAATTATAATAGATATTAGAATACTTACTCTAATGTATATAAGAGTATGAAGTGATTTTTAGGTATATAGAGAACATATTTCATGTCTTTGTAAAACTGAAAATAAGTATTAATGCTTAGTTTATAAATAAATTATTTACTCTTATTAAAACTTGCTATAATATTTGATAATTATTTCTCATACTGCATTGAAATACTTATATTGTATATAAAAGAATGTAATTATTTATTGGATTTTTTAAAATTATTTAAGAATATCTTTCAAATTGCCTTTGTATTTAAAAAAATATATATTTTTACAAAATTTCATTAAAATATACTTAAATATTAGCTTATTTTTTAAAAAATAATTTTTAAGTATAATTTTTCTAGATAAGATGTAGGTAAAATTTTCAATTTCTATTAATCATTGCAGATTTTAAACCTAATTTATTTAGGTTCAAAAAATTCAAATTCATTGAAACTTTGCTTATTTTTAGTAAGTTTCACAGGTAATATTTTAAATTTAAATCTAATGTATTTATCATATTCCTTCAGAAAAATTGTCTACCCAGTTTTCATTTAATCTTTAAAATTTTATTTTTTTTTATAGAAATTTAAAGGATTTTTTGGTGAGATATTATGCTTATCTTTTCATTTTATCTTACCAAATAAAATTTAAAATTCATTGAGTAAAAAAAATGAAAATTTCCTGTATTTTACTTTTTGAGAAACTTTATGCATCATTTGTCACATTAAACTATTATAACGGAAACATTTTCTGAACTTGTTAAGTTGTTTTATTTTAATTTTGTTATTTAAAGTACCTATAACTGTTTTTGTTGTGGAAATTTTTTATTTCTATTATGCTTTTAATGTTTCATTCAATGAAATTGACTTTTCCTTTTTTTTTATTAAATCAAAAATTTGTCATTCTGGTTTTTATATTTATTTGAGATAATCTAATTATTAAGTAATTAAAAAAATATACCCCACTTTTTTCGTGAAAATTCAAAGCATTTTTTCCTTTGTAACTTTTGCCACTTTAAAATAAACCAGGATTTATAATTTTTTAAAATAATTAAAACAATTTGTATAAAAAGACAATCTTATAACAATATTTGTTTTTCCGTTATTAAATAAAAAAGTTAAGTTTTATGTATTAACATATGTTACAGGAATTTTTAAATTTACAGCCTACTAAAATTCATATCTGATTTGTATTTAAATAAAACACTAAAAAATTTTAATGCTTAATTTTTTTAATTAAAAAGTAAAATTTTATTTTATTAATTTTTTTTTGTCAAAAAAAGTAGTAAATGTTATATATTTTTGTGTTGATAACCTTTCTATTTATAATGTAGATCTTGCTTTATGGAGAAATGGTTAATGTTATACTAACCAAAGATTCTAGTCATTATCAATTAAGACTAATATGTGAGTTTGTATTAATCATTATGAATTCTGCATTGTAATTACATTTAACAGCTAATTCTATTAGAATATTAATAACACCAGTTTTCCTAATTGATATGCTTAACCAAAAATTTGTTTGAATTCAAAATGGGTATTCAGTTTTACATGAATATGTTGGTGTATAATTTTGATACAAAATGTTTCTATGTTTTTGAAATACTGTACTAAAATGTATTTTTTAAAATTTTATTTGTATATTGACATATATTTAAACACTATTTCAATTCCAGGATTTTTTTAAAAAAACTTATTTAAGTACTTTATTATAAAAGTTAATAAATCTTTTTGTTCTTATTTTGTTTGTGCATTCATTTTTATTTACCAAAAAATGGTATATGTACTTATTAAAATGTATATATTTTTGTGTGAAATTGAGAAGAATTTGCTGTAAACTGTAAAAAACTAAATTTAATTTTTCTTTAAAAAAATATCTTCATTGATCATGCTGTTGTATTAATATATTTTTGCATTTCTATTTGCAATATTAATATCCAGGTCTGAAATTTTAGGTAATTTTTAATAAAAACTTTAGTTGTGCTTGTGTGTGTGCATTATACCATTGACCAATTTTGCCAAATCAAAAGACGTTGCATAATGCTGTCATCGTATGCGTGAACTAGATTGTGTTTATTGAAGCATGTACAGTTTTCCACTATTGTTTGTATATTGTGACATATTTTCATTTGATGGTCATAATACAGATCTACCAACTTTTACACAAATTTTGATGCATTTTTTCATTTAAAACTTTACAACTTTGAATATAATTTAAATTATACATTAATGTTTCAAAATTTTTTAGGAATTTATAATTTTGATTCAGTTAAATTCTTAACATATCATTAAATATTATATATTGCATTTATATTAAGTAAAGGATATGTGTAAATATAATTACAAATTTTTTTTATTGCTTTATATAAATACAGAGTCTTGAGTAAAAACATATTTGAAGTATTCTTTTTAAAAAGTATAAGTCTTAAATTTATCTAAAAAATTTTCTTTCTAAATTGAAATATTTTTAGTATATAAAGTTATATTTTACTATAAATTTAAATAATACATTGAAAAAAAAAATAGAATAGACAAATTTTGAAGAAAAATAGATAATTCATAGTTATTAACATAGTCAAATTTATGCATCAGAATTGCTTATATTGAATTATATGCAATTGTTTTCAACATTAGTTTTGAAGAATGAATTTAAGATTTCATTCTGAGAATTACTGTCACAAAAAATATTAAAATTTTTTTTTTATAAAGAAATAAAAAGCTTTGAGCAAATTAAAAAGAGGTATTTTTATGTAGGAATTTTGTTTAAAAAAATATATTATTCTAAGAATATTAAAAATTGGGAGTTCACTTACATAATTTATTTTTCTGAAAACAAGGATGGCAGTAATTATCACATCTTTTTGAAATCTATGAAAAATATGTAGGTAGAGTATCTATAGTGTTAATCATTGCATGATGATTAAAGTATATTATTTTAATGAAATAAATTTATATCTATTTCAGAAGGTAAAAATGTTAAACATCTTTATCCTACTCACTCCATTATTTTTTATTTCCCCTAGCTTGTTTTACAGTTCTTAGGTAACTCATCAAATTCACTATCTGATTTTTTTATTGCCAGACACAAAAGGATAAAAGACTACTAATCTGAACTTAAAAAAAATATAGACATAAATTATATCTTTGACAATACACTACTCCCAACGAAGTTCTCGTTGAAAGCGGAATAACATACCCAAACTCATCTGCCTTCCTTCATTCATCAAAATAAAAAAAATATACAATCCTTTGTGAAATGTTTAAAATTTTAATGCAAAAAGAAAATTATACAATATAAACTTAACTTAATTTTGTGAAAACCTCTTTTAGCCATACATATAAATTGTTTTTATTTGTGTGACACAATTTATAATTATATTTACTTTATTAAGCAATAAAATAATTGAGTAATGAAGTGTAAGTACAAATTATATACTACTATCCTTAGATTACATTTTACAAAACAAATCTAAAAATAAAATAAAAATTTGATCAAAAATATATTGAATTATAAAAGTTTATAGAATTTTACTCTTAAATTTTCAAACCAACACTTCTTTACTCTCATAGCTTTCAGAATTTGTTTCTTGTTTTGGGAGATCATTATGAATAAATTTACTATCATTTTCAAGAAGGTTATTACTACTATCTTTTACGGGCAAATATTGAAATGATTTCACTTGCAATGCTTCTGCTAGATTCTCCGCTAGATAAACTATGTTTCTCAAAATTGTTTTTTCATTTTCAAAAGAGATCTCAAGACTGCGCCTTTTGGATTCATGCAAAAGCTCAATAGCTTTATCTTTTTCATCCATTTCATATGAAAGTAGAGCATAATTAAGAGGGATTGTAGGATCAAGTTCATTCAATTTCATAGCTTGATCATACGCTTGACATGAATTTTTGAAGTCATGCAGGTATTTCAAAGCAATGGCAAGTAACATAAATAATTGCCCACTGTGAGATTCAAGATTCATAGCTGCACTTAAAAAATGAAATGCAGAAGCATATTGTTGCATGGTCAGATGGACTAATCCTAAGTTTTGCAAAATCTGCCAACTGAATGGAGCTAAGTATGTAGCTCTTTTTAAGCAACTAATAGCTGCAACATATTTCTTTTTGCCAAAAAAGCACATTCCAATATTATTCCATAATGCTGGACTTTCAGGAATTTTAGCAACAGCAATACGATACTTGGAGAGAGCTACTTCAAAATCACTATGATTTTGTATTATACTTCCAGCTGCAAGAATAGCTGGCACACATGCAGAATCAAATGCCATGGCAGTTCCAAGTTTTTCAAAAGCCTTCTGATACATTCCGCATTGTAGATACAACAATCCAAGTTTGGATGCCAGTTCTGGATTCTCTGGTGAGTGCTCTACTGCTTTGCGATAAGTTGATATAGCAGCTTTGATATCGCCTTCTATTACATGAAGTTGTCCTAGAGCAATAAAAGTTTCATCTTGAGGCCTAATCTGCAAGGCTTGACGTAAGTATTCAAATGCTTGTTTATGATTTTGTAAATGCATATAACAAATGCCAAGATTATGGCACAATTCCCAATCTTTACAATTCATCCTGGCCGCTTCTTCATACACATCAATTGCATTTTTATGTCTTCCAAGTAAGAACAATGAGCGAGCTACTTGCTTAAGATTTTCTGCTGAAGTATTTAGAATAGAGCATGTTTGAAATAATTCCAGGGATTCTTGAATTCTTCCTTCATGACGAAGGATTAATGCTTGCACATACAAAGCATATTCACACATGCCTTGTGTTTCATCCAATTGTTCTTTAATTATCATTTTGCATGTATCGTATTCTTTACGAGTAAAATGCAAATGGATTAACCAATTTCGCCTTTCTAAAGTAGGGAGATCTGGAGGCTTACGTACCACGTTTTTTTTACTGTTATGCATAGGTCTAGTAGATTCCACAACCATGAGTTTAGTCTCTTCAGCTGCAGAATCTGATTGTTTATCAACAGCATTGTCTGATTGCTTTGTATCTGATTCTGAATTCTCCATGATTATTTAATTTTGAATTATACAATATGCATTTCTTTTAATTTATCCGATCAAATTATTTAGCGATTTATTCTTCTTTTAAAATGTAAAGTACGCAAGCGACTGATAAACAAAAAGTGCATATCAGCATGATCTGTGTAACCATGGAAACAAGCCAACAGAAACTTGATACCTATACAAAGACGACCGAGCAAAAATAAAATCTATTGAAGAAAAAAAAAATCAGTAATTTATTTTTAAATAAAAGAAAACATAAAAAGGGACTGAAAATTTTTTTAATGTTTAATTAAAGATACAATGAACTTAAAAATTTCTATCGGAAAATAAACTGTAAGCGCCATCTATTAGTAAAGACTTAAACTACAGTTTAATTTTGTAAGGAAAAATTGTGCGTGTGCGCACGAAAACGCTGAAATATACCGTACTTTAAGCACCAAAAATTAGGTTGAAATTTAAGGGTGTGCGTTATACGCCAGGTATTTAAACAATAGCTTTAAAAATAGTAAAAGAGATGAGCATAAAAAAAAATACGACTTCTATTTTATCGAGATACTGTTACTTAAAAGAAATGACATCTTATGAACTAAAAGAGCTGTAGTTCTTTGAAGTATACTAATTTTTCAAAAGTCTGGGATAACACCTCAAATAAAGGACTTCAAAACGTAAAAGCATTCTATACTAACATTTCGGATCTCTTCGTACAAAAGAGGGTACGTGTTTCTCGGCGAGTATACCTAAAAATTAAAAAATGCAGCTTGAAAGTATAGGTGCGCGTTATACGTCGGATTTTACGGTTTTTAAAAATAAGCCTGAATAGTAGTAAACTAGTTGGAGGACATGGGAATGAAAAATAAAGTGGAAAACTGGTATAATTAAAAATGAAATATAAAGAAAGATTTTTGCCAAAAAACAGTATGTAAGAAAATCGCAATAATTAAAAAAAAAAGGCGTTGACATGGTTTAATAAAAATATTACCCGCGTATCTATTATTTTTTTTACATTAAAAAATTTACAAATTAATAAAACATTTCTTGATAAATGATTCTTCTTGGGCACATATATAAATTACAAAAAAATTTTATACTTCCAAAACTTAATTTTTTTAAATATACAATTCAGACACTTATACAGAATATTTTATATATAAACTGCATCATATAAAATCAATGTCTGATCAAAAATAATGATTTAAATTTTTTAAACCAGATCATTGCTCTAATTATAAAAATGAGAATATAATTTATTTTATACAGTTGATATTTAAGTAGAAACAATATGAGATGCATAAAATTAAATAATGTTACACATATAAAATATTAAAGATGTAAAAAAAAAATCAATATTGCGGCTAGATTGATGATCTCAAGGCCATTTTTTTTAATACCGATTTGTAACAAAATTCAATATTGGAACGACAGAATGTAGTTAGACGAAAATTAATATAAATATTTTTTTTATCCAATGGGCCCCTGGGTTGGTATTTTTACCATTCAGACCTAGTACATCCCCAGGAGCTGGTATCACTCTTTAGTGTGGCGCTATCTAGGCGGATACCAATCGCCGCAGGTAATTTTGACGCCCATTTTCCTCTACAGAGGAAGGCACCTGAGCTCTGACAATACGAACCTGTACTAGGATTTAATTTTGCCGAGAGCACCCAAGCCAAACATACATTCTAGGGATCTTTTAGATGCCATATAATCATACGACATGGTCGATGTCGATTTTCTGCATCACGAAAATCCACCGACTTGGGCCGGGGTCGAACCCGCAGGTAATGGGTGAGTGAGTGATTTTGGGGTTTATTGGCGCAAGAGCCGATTTCGGCTATACTGCGCCAAACATTTGTTTTAATATCTGTGGTCTAGACGGGAAGAGAAAGAAAGAATGAATTGAATGACAAGAAAGAGGGTCGAAAATAGAGAAGGATCACTAGGGTACCCCGGGTTCGTGAAGCCCGTGTTTACCAAAGACAGTAAACCACGTGGGAAAAGATCACTAGGGCACCTCGGGACTGTGACACCCGTACTCACCTAAAAGAAGGTGAGCCCCCTGAGGGGCGCAGGTAATGGGAAATGATGTTTCTATCCCTGAAAGGCTTCTTTAAAATGGAAAATTTGTCCTAAATCTAACAGAAAGAATTGATGTTTTATAATAATATAAGAAAGAAATACCTTAATGAGAAGATTAATGTGATATAAATTTCAAAACAGATGGCAATATTTGAAATATAAATTGAATATTCTTTAGAAACTCAAGAAAACATGCTTCCATTTGTGAATTCCAGGAAGGGGGAAGTGAATAGTTTTATAGCACAAGAACCAAATTCAGCTGTTCTAATTGGGGATACTATACTTAAAACATATACAACAAAATATTTATCTCTTGTATTTTGCATGTAAAAAAAAAAATTCAATTCTGACAAGAAAAAATTACATATTTTGTGAGTAACAATTCCCTCTCCTAAAAATGAAATAATTAAAACTCAAGATAAAAGAATTCTGAAAGTTAATTTTTTGTTGGTAAAAAATATTTAGAGAATTTATATCAAGGAAGTAAAATATAATTTTTGTAAATTCAAAACAAAATATGATATTACAGATTGGGGTAGGGAGAAATGCTCCAACGCACACAATGAATTACTAAATTAAAGTTGAATATTATTTTAAGTATATTCAATTAAAATTAAGCACACAATTATGTAATGCAATATCAATATTTTTTTCAGTTAAGGGGCAAAAAATACATTAAATTAGGTATGTATTGTAAGATATAAACAGAAATGAAATACAGTGCATTAAGAAATAAGACCACTAACAAATTGATGCACTTATGAAGACACAATACGCACATTTTAAAAGTGTACATAAAATTAACTATGACATACTTTTAGAGCTGATTTCAACAATCAAAAATAATTTAAATTTCATTAAAATCTATTTTGTAAAATTTAAATAAAGCGTTTGTTTATAGCTTAGAAGAGAGATCACCTGAAAAAATTATCATAATATGCATTGCATGAGAATTATAAGACGAACATTAGTATTTCAGGGGAACATTACCTCGGAATGAAAGTTGCATGCTTTGATTGTACTATCCATGGTTTAATTGAAGATGAGAGGTGAGAAAAATTTTATTTCACAAGTGTGCTAACAAGATTATTAAAAGAGAAATAATGTGGTTAATGAAGTATTTTTAAACTGCAATTCACAATTAATAAAAGAGGATTCAACTGCAATAAAACAAATTGGAAGAAAAAGGACAGACAGTATTGAATGATTGACAATTTTGATAACAAAAAAAAAGATCTTTCGACTTGTAAAATCTTGGAGCATTTCAGGAAAAGAAAAAAAAAACTATCGCATTACAATTTTAAAGATTCTTAAATCAAATACTAATATAAAATTTATGAAATTAAGGAAGCATCAAAAGTTACTGAAACACCAAGAGAATTGATTGAAATCGGCTAAAAAGTTCGTGTTATGGAAAGATAAGAAATTATACATAATTTCTAAAATTAAAGTGATAATTTTTTTTAACAGACTATATTACTGAAAACAGCAACTTAATAATGCTAAAAAAACTTTAGGAACAAGTTTGATAACTTGGTTTATTTAACAAAAATTTAATTAATTGGAATTTATATCAAGTTGAAGAAATAGAGTAGAAAAGGGATAAATCTTAATAATTTTTATAAATATAACTAAAATGTATTCAATTTTGTAATGAATATGTTGCAGAAACATAATTTTGAAAAATACCTACGGTACAGAAAATAGGAAATATATACATGCTATTTGTTAGTATTTTGTAATAAATAATAGAAATATGCATTGTTCCCATCCATTTAAGTTAATTAGTTCAATTTTTTCAAACTTCTTATAGTTTCCAACTTATAGAAGGGTTTTAATAGATAATATACCAAAAAAATATAATTTATAAATAGAAAACAAAACTGTAATTCATAAAATAATTAAGTATAAAAATAAAATGTACACAGAATGTTTTTAGTTATGTATGTAATCATAAAATCAAAAGACCATATAAACAAAATATTTTATTCTTTTCCATATATATATATTTAAAAAATCAGTTAGAATTTTTTTATCAATAATTTTTTAGCTAAATTAGTCACACTACAAATTATAACTATAAATTTAAATTAATCACAAAATATATTTGTATAAAAAGGAATCACAGATGTTATTAGGTACATAAAAAATAAATATTCATGAATTCTTATTAGTTATACACTAAGTACAAATCTCAGTACAAAAATATGGCACTGAGTAATATTCAAAACCTCAATAAAAATATAATTTACTTATTAATGCACAAATGTATATAAAAAGGCACAAATATACATATACTGGTATTTCTCTTTTTCATAATTAAATGTCAACAGACTGTGAGTAACAACATAACTTTTTAGTCATATGAACTAATATATCTATTATCCAATACTAAAAAAAAGAGTTAAAACAAATACTCCAAAAATAGCAGGAGAGTAGTAACAATTATTTTGATATTTATATATATATATTTGAACAAGTTTCCAACAATACAAATTTGCTTCATTCCAATATTTTTTTAAAGGTTCAATTTCACTAATTTATGTTTTTAATTGATTTTACATATACATCATTGAATTTAAAGAAATTGTCACAGGAAAAGATAACCCGCACAAAAAATACATATTACACAAGACAAATATAAAAGAATTTAAGCATTAAAATAATATAGGTAACATGAAAATAAATCAAGAAAAGGAATAATTTTTCAAAAAATGCAGAGTATTTTGTTAAAAACACAAGAATATTTTATCAAATTCTTTAGAATTCTGATGCTATCTTTTGCTCATAGTAGTGTTCAAGTAAGTATAAAAATTTTAATAATTTAAAAGAATACAAATTTTATATAAAAATTTAATCTATTACATATTTTTTTTCAGTTTTACTAAAAAACTTAAAATTTTAAATCAATTTTATGCATTTTTTTCTGTACAAAAATCTCATATAGATCACAATTTAAGTGAAAAAATTAACAAATCAGTGAAAATAAAATTGGCTTCTTAGAATGAAATTGCATTCATATATATTATGGCAAGTTTATAGATGTATTTTTTTCACACAGATAATTAGGAAGAAATTCCCTTCTCATGCAAATAAAAAACATAGGACACAAGCATCATTTTAATATAATTATTTGTTACTCAATACCAGTAAAAAAAAAAAGTCATCGATAATTCTCAAAATTTTTTATAGTAACTCAAATGATCAGAAGAAATTAATATCTGATCACACAAATATATACAGTAAAATAATTCACAGTTTTTTTTCTTTTACATTATTAAAAATTAAATTATCTTTCAGAAGAACAAATTACTTATATTCTTTCAAAATGGCCCCCATGCAGAAGTATAATACAACCTACCACAAACACAAATTTTAAGTCACAGAATAGAGACAACATTTCATGGCATATATACTGATAAAAAACATTTATTCTCCTTGTTATATTTAAATATACATTTCACATACAACCATTACATAAGAAAATGCAAAAATATATTTCAATCTTTGTATTTTTGAATATGATATTTATTTTTAAAGTATTACATTTGATTTTTGACACATGAATATTGAAAAGAAATATATAAGAATATAACATTGCTCATAGCAAAGTTATCAGTAACAGGTATTCTATAAATATTACCTTTCTTAGTAAAATGAGCAATTATAAAAAAATAACACATTTGTAAAACCACATTCTAAAAAATAAAACAAAATTTGTACAAATTTTAAATTGCCTTCACATTATACATAAACAAAATATACTCTACATGCATAAAAAATATAGTAATACATATTACACATTTTAAAAATCACTTATTTTTTTAGAAAGACATATTTCACACATAGAACATACAAGAAAGGGTATATAATATCTATAAAATTAAATGATTATCCAAAAAAAAAAAAAAAAAAAAAAAATACTTTAAAAATAATTTTAAAGAATGATGAATTCAGAGTTCTAAAAAAATGTAGAAAATTTAATACTGTCAAATTGTAAGACCTAACAGTGTCATAAATGGCAAAAATAAGTACAATACATATCAAATTAAAAGGAAAAAAAGTGCCACTTATCTCAATACATATTTGATAGTTATACATCATAAAAAATATATGATTTGAGTATTCAAAATTTTTTTTACAATATTTTGATTCTTCAATTCATTTAAAAATTAATTATCTATTACAAATATATTAATAGACAAAATGAAATTTTGTTCAATATTTGATTGCAGAATCAAAGCATGATATTCATATAACAATTCATAGATCAAATATATACAGAAATGCTATATATATATATATATATATATATTTCTCCATCTGCTATAAATTTTAGCAGGAATTCTACCATCATAAATTAGATATCAAAAGATACATGATATGTCAAATATTTCTTAACAATTAAGTATGTTTTCAAATAATGTTATAAACAATATACATTATGGAAATATTCATATTAATTAATTCCCATAATTGTATTCCTATCAAGTATTTATTTACAAATTAAATTACAAATTTTTAATTTAATAAATAATACAATCTAAATTATATTTAGGAACCTATTAAACAAAATTAGAAAAAGTAACAAATACAATTACTTAATTGATAAAAAATATGAAAGGAAAATAAGCGAGTTAAAGGAACAAATTGGACTCAGCTTTGATATTTATAAGCATAAAAATGGAATTTCAAAGTGTCCAATAATAAAAATAAAAAATCCTAAATTACAATCAAAACATACACATGTATAAAATAAACAAGGAAGAGAACATTTTTCAATATATTAATTAATACTTGAATTATAATTTATTTAAAAGAAATACTTTCAAATATTTATTTGAATAAAGATGTTTTATAATTGGTAAAATTAATGTACAAATCCTAAAATTGAACTATATATACACACAGGTAATAAAATCAATTCAGTCTTAAATTTTGAAAATTAAATCAGAATAATGGGATTTAAATAATAAATTAAAATATTGTTTTATATAGCTGTAATCTGAAAAATAAATATTATGATTAAGAAACTTTGACACACAACCCCCAGAAAATTTTAAATATAAATACCAATAAGATGTTAATTTATAAAAATTATAAATGACTACTTAAGTTTATATTTTCATCAACAATATAATTAAGAAGGAGTACAACAGATTCGAATTTTTTAACAAAAATTATAACACAGAAGCTTTTAAATTTCTTCCAATCCATATCAATTAATAGTACTATATATGTTTTTGATAAATATTCGATGTTATGAGTAAAATACTGTTATAATTTCCTACATTTCATTAAAAAAAATTCTATAAAAACGTTAAAAGTTTTTAACACTATACCTATATTTGACTTCACTATATCTTATAAACAAAGGAAAAATTGTAAAACTCTTGAAATTTAAAAATTTAGTATTAATGTAAACATTGAAAAAATATAAGAAAAACCAAGTTACTGAAAATTAAATATACGCAATACAATGCTTCCCTTTAATTAGTATACAAACTTACTTTATAATGGACACCTCTTTAAATAATTTGGATTACACAATTAATTCTTATACAAAGGCAATTATTCTTTAAAACTATTTTAAAGCTTGTTGATAAAATATATATTTAATCATAAAAGTAAATGAAATATTGTTATAACTCTAATATAGTTACAGATATCAGCTACATAGACATTGGATTAAATATAAAGTATTTCACCCATATTAAATTTCAATATTTGTAATCAATATACTTTAAACTATATATAATATATTTCACACTCTTCATTATGACAATTTCATACATTGCATACTTCAAAGAGATTACCTTGAATAGAATATTTTAAAGTTTCAAGCATGATTGTGAATTTTAAAAGTACTAATGATTTTAATCATTTTTTTTAGTATTTTCAATTCAAAAGACCTTTACTGGATAAATTATACATTTCATTATAAAAATATATGAGTTAGTTAAATATTAAAACAAAATTTAAAAATATTGCAATTTGCGTAAAATAAACCTTTTAAGTTTAACTTGTGATGTACTATTTGGCTGTGTGAGGGAATTTCCAGCAAACAGAAGGAAAAATATAAATGCAGCAGCAGGCACCTAAAATTACAAACTACATTATGTATAAAATTCCATAATTTTAAGCAAAAAAAAAAAAAAAAAAAAAAAAAAAAACACACACACACCCTTTCAAAATATTACTACTCAAATAATATCTAATGTAGAAATTCGCACTAACCTCCAAATCAGTTAATAAAAAATAAAATAAATAAAAACCCCAACAAAAATCAGAATAAGGGTGCTGACAATAATACAGAATATTGAGGATGGCTTTTAAGAGGAGCTTTTAATAGCTATTTAACCTCCCCTCTGCTTATAGAAAATAACAGCAAATTTATAAGTTTTACTGTCAAATCTTGTTCTAAATATCATCAAAACAGTACATATCTAGTTTTACAGAAAGTGAAGAGCATGAGCAAATTTCACTATCTGTTCATTCAAACTATACAAATAACGTTTCAGTGTTGTACTAGTATAAGATAAAAGATGTGAGGAGTTGATAATTTGGAAGAATGAATAATTATTTAAGAAACAATGACATTTAATATTAGCGAAAAACGATGTTGCAGCACAATACGCTCACTTGGCATAGCAATCCTAGACTGGTCCTTGCCAGATTACATTACATAAAAATATCATAAAAACTGTTGCCACTTAATATTAACAAAATGAAACTTCATTAGAAGACAATAAAATGATATATTTGAGATACACAAAAAGTACATTAAAAATTATCTGGAAATAATTTTTTAATTGAAATTGAAGAGTTAAATATTTTATAACATTCTGTTTAAGCTTTGAATCCTGATTTTCAAGATAAAAAATGCAATATATCATCATCTACATTCAGAAAGAAGTAATTTTTTTAAAATTCAGAAATAATTATTAGAAATTTTATAAATTAGCAAGTTATATGTAATAAAATTAAAATTATTTCTTACTTTTGACAGAAT
>BMAO01026612.1:0-17113 GCA_019973975.1 Trichonephila clavata
ACATTACTATTGCATTTAATAGATCGGGGGGGGGTGAACCCACGCACGGCTGAGTTGTAAGAGTGACACGCGAAGACATTGAAACATTAAAAAGGGTAATAAAAATACTAATTTTTTTTACTGTTTTATCGAAAGGTGATTTTCTCAGACAAGACAAAAGATCTAAATTTATTTTAAGTACTCTTAATTAAATTACAATAGAAAATTTAATGCAGACAACAACTCCTTTATTGCCGTGTGTGATGTTTTTTAAAAGAAAGTGTATTTTTTTGAGAGTCTGAAAATATCTGAAGAAAGCAATGAACTGCCCAGTGAGTGCTAATGCTGCTTCTGAAGAATCAGGATAGGCTTAGAGCTTTAGCTTTTCCTCTAACGTATATCTTCTTTGGTGAAATAACACTTTTGCTTTTTTGTCTCAATTTCGTAGAAAAAAGAGAAGCTGATGCACAGCTAAAACAGCCTGATTTTGTTAGCATCTTCGAGAACTAACCTTAATGTTAATGCTCAGAAAAAAAATCTACAAATTGAAAATTCATATTAAAAAAGTACTGACTGTTTAGTAATTACTTAGAATTAAATTTTTCTGTGAGGCTCTTTATTATTTTATACCTAACCTAACTAATTGAAACTGAAAAGAAAAATTTAACAATGGAACTTAAGTTCATACTTTTGTCTTATTTATTATATTATTTTTTTAATTTCCACTATTTAGACTTGCACAAAATATGTGCTATTTTCGTAAAAATTCCATAATAAACCTATAAATAATATTTTTAACCTTCTCATTTGTTTGTTGGAAAAGTTTAAAGTGTCACGCGTAATTATTTTTTTATCAGAGAGAGAGGCACTTTTCCCAAAACGGTTGGCCACTTCTGAAGTACATAGTTATAGTATGATGAGGTTGCGATGTAAATTATGACTGAAAATTGGGTTTCAAATATTGAAAGATGAAGAAGCAATGAGTTAAGGGGTTGGTTGTCTTTTAAAAGTGTGACAGGTCTAAAAAACTAACAGAAATGTTCTTTGGGAGTAAAATGCCATTTATTCGGAAACTCTAGATTACGAAAGAACAGAACGGAAGAAACGTACATGTAACAATACACGCAGAGATGCATACAAATAAAAAAAAACCACAAGAATGTGACATCTTGAAAACGATTTGATATGCGAATAATATCACACTCTGAACCAACATCTGGGCAAGGTTATGTGTAGATGGTTTATCAAAGTCGTACTTATTTATGGAAAACGAGATCTTGACTCAATGGACTTGTCTATTGTTAACGGAAACAAAACAGCAAGTTTGACACCTGAATCGGCATCAAAATATCCTAACTGCTATACCACACCAACGGGAGGACTTTGAATTATAACAGATTTTACTGGCAACAGCCTTCCACACGATAGATTTATAGTGTCATATGAACTCAAACCCGTGACTCGACAATGCTGTGTGGTCACAAATCCATGACCATAACCCTTAGACTACCATAGCCCCATGGGCTATTTTGCATTTCATTTATTACTCGTATCGTGTACATTACTACTGTCAATCAAGGACGTCTTAAGACATGGGCCAACTGTGATCGGTCCCAGGGTCTCGGTCACAATGGGGCCTAGTCTCGTTCTCCATTCAGCCTTAATATGATCATGATTCGAATAATTTCAAATGTTATTTCTGGTTGTATTCACCGAAAACCTGGGAATTTCGGACGATGTGTCAACTGGATACATGTGATGACCAGCTGGCTACATGTGAAGGTGGCAATCGGTCAAGACGGTTTGTGCCTTTGTAAGTCATGCATATTTATTTGCTTAATTTATTTGTTTGTACGAGTATTCGACAATGTATGCTAAATACTGTCTACTTTTAAAAGTCATAGTCAGGGCCTACATCTATGTATGGGCCCAGAATCTACTTTAGCGTATGGGCCCAGGGCCTCAAGAAGTCTTAAGACGTCCCTGTAGATAACGTTTACATAATTATTGGAATTTATTTATAAATTATAAAAAATATTTGTGTATAAATCTATGTACGAACTTCTATTTTATTTTTAAATCTCTAATTACTTGTAGATAAGTTTGTTCAATAATAATAAGCAGTGGGTTTTGTTGCTTCCAACATGAAAAGTACATAATAATGAGGTAAAAAGATGTTCTTTAAAACATTTTTTTCCGTTTACATTTGTTAGAAGACACATGCAAACAAACTTTCGCTTCCTCTCCTAGTTTACTCCGTATAAAACAAACATTTTATCCTTAGCTCTTCCGAGTTGTTTCAGCAAATGCTCCCAAATGTGAGTTCCGTGGAATGAGCTGTTTTAAATATCGGGAGGAAACCGGGGTGATTTTTTAGATGTTTTTGTACTTTTGGTTCGCCATTTTTTAAGCCATTTACATAATACGCTGTTCGGTTCTTTTATTTTACGGTATAAAACAAATTGTTATACTTTAACGTTTTAACAAATTAAATTCAGTTACTTTACTTTGTTTTTGTTAAAGCTCTTTTTAGAGAGAGATGTGAGTATTTAATATAATTCATTCAATTTTCTTCGGAATTTTTCTTAACGCATTTGTGTGTAAATGTTCTGGTTTTTTAGAAATATTAACTGAATAGGAATAACAGTTGAGTTCCTAAGACCAAACATTTTTTCATTAAAAATAGGGGTCCAAACAAAATACAAAGCTTTTGCACTTACTTTTTGGAAATTCTATAATAAGTAACTATACAGAAAACATCTATAGTTAGAAATTACACATTCAATATCTTAAAATACTATTAGTGAACTATTACGCCTTAGTTAATTAGAAATTTTAAAATACTGACTAATATAGTAGTTTGACAATTTTTTTGATTCCTTATTCGATTTTTTTTGACTTTATGCAGAGAAGAAAACACTACGTCATTTATACATCCTGCTGCATAAGATATGTTTTCACGATTTCCAAATAATGTGAAGCATTCGAAAACGTAGGAGTTTTGATCGGAGTTTCATAATAAATTTTTGCGTCAGAATCGCTATTCATTGGGTCGACAAATCAACAATTTCATGAGCTTCAGTTTCACAGACAGTCAGTGCCTTATTAAATGTAAAAAATCGTTAAAATATCTCTTGCGTTGTGGAGTGGGATGATATAAGAAAAGAGTTCCCTGTCCTATTCAAAACTCACTCGATAACTTGAACTCATGACTCATTTGCACCTGTAAAGTTTAATAATGGCTAGCATACTATTACAGGAAAAATCATTATTCAATTCTGGATAAAAATGACATCATTTGAGGAAAAAAATCTAATTTTTTCTAATACAAATTGATAAAAAAAATTTCAACTTTTGAAATAATTCCTTAATTTGGGGTTATTATTCGATAAATGTGGGTTTTTGGTTTCCTTTGGATCGGGGAAAGAAAATAATCGTTAAATACTGAAATTCGTTAAGTAGGGATTCGTTAAATCAGGGTTGAACTGTATTTTGTTTTTACTTCATCTGATCCATTGAGAAACATTTCCCACTTGTTATTTTACATTCCAATTTATTTGAGAGGTAAGTAAAATCTTTAATTATAACAGTCTGATCACGCAAACTTTTGCTTTTGTCATAATTTTAAAAAAAATAGCAATCTAAATAATAAATGGTGCTTTATCTCATATCACTTCATTATAAAATCATTCCTAAAATTATTAGTCACAATTTGAAATATTTATTAACTATTTTAGCTTAAGATACTCATCTGTTGTTAAATTATTTTTGAAAATTGCAATTTAATATATTTATCGTTAAGTGTGTATCCAAAGAATAAAAGAAAAATATTTTAAGCAAATTTTCAATCTGATATTTGTCTGGAATCCCTTACTATCGTAACCCCACTCAGGGTCAAGAGGGGTGAAGACCCAACGCTAACACAGGATAAATGATGCAGACAATATGCGCTCATAACGCAATTTAAACAATATACTTTAAAATTTATTCCTGTCCATTTGCTCATTTGATTCATTTAGTACGAGTCCGAACAATACGTATTGAGCTAAAGATTGATTTTGTGTGAACTCAATATATTTTCCAACATATCATTTTTTCCTCATACTTTTAAATTTAAAAAATAAATAGTATCTGTTAACACTGTGCATTTCCCAAAATGTGGGACGTGCCCCCTAGAGGAGAGGTGAACAATTATTGGAAAGTAGAAAACAAAAGATTAATTTAAAAAATTATTAATTTACTGAAATTAAACAAAAAAAAATACATACTGACATAATAAAAAATAAAACACACATTTATACAAGTATAGTACTCTTATAAATATATCAATGATTATTCATTTAACAATATTAAATTAAGAATAGGTTTAAAAATTACTAGTGACCCCACATGGGCTTGTCATATATAAAATTAAAAACACAAATTAACACTTACCTTAATGATTTATACGGTTTATAATAAATCCCTTAACTGCTGATTAAAAGTTGTGATTCGCTCCCCCCCCCTCCCCCCAGTATCACCGTTTTCCTCGTAGATACGTGTGCGAGATGTTTTTTTGTGGGGGGGGAAGGGTGAAGAAAAGGATTATAAATAAGTAAATCCTTCGCAAACACTCCTAAGGACACTGTCTGAGGAGACGTTATTTACTCCAGTGGCACTTAATAAGATCAAAGTTATATTTTTTGTAGTTTTTTAGCATCAAAGTGTAGTATTATTGAATTCAATGCATTGTGTTATTGTACGAAAATTATATTTGAATATTGGGTCCCAAACATTGAAAGTTTGTGAAGTACTGTATTAATATCATCAGTTGCGCAAAGTCTTTTTGTTTTTGGTATATATCTACTGAAAATGTATAAAAACAAGCATACTGTTAAGTCATAATAGAAGTAATCTGATTATAAAAATATGAAAATATAAAGTTTTTTTGTTTACTATAGTAAAAAAGAATGCAATATCTAAACAATGTGTTATATTATCTCTTTGAAACACAAGTAATTTCCAGTCATATTTCTCTGAGTCATATTGATAGATCTCCAGCACCTTTTTGACTCGTTTATCATTCCTTATCCTGAAGTATAGTATTAACTATACCTATGCTTTCATTGTATTGCCAAGGTATCATTTTGAAATATTTTTATGTATGTGAAGGATTATAATTTTCGTTTTATTTCGATTCGCGAAGGCTAGAGGAACTTCGTAGAAAACTTGATAGTTGTAATACTTAAGTGATAAACTATGTTAAAGGTCTATCACTTAAAATCTAACATAAGTATGCATTTGCTTGCAGGCAACAAATGAAGTGAATTTTTTGTTGGAAATTTTATCCTTCATTTTGCTTGTTGTTGGTAAGATTTTGTACTTGAATAAAAATCCATCAATATAAAGAATATGCTGACTAAAACACTGCTGTTAGAACAAATGTTGTTTTAGAGAATAAATTTTAGCTGTGAAATGGACGTGTATTCGTAACAATGAAAATACTAAAAAATACCGTAGGACAATTAATTATTCTTCAAAAATGAAAAAAAAAAAATATTTGTAATTAAGCTTTTGGAACTGTTGAGATTATATTAATTAATGGCATGATAAGTATTGTTTTTCGAAACGAATAGTTTTTGCTTTAATAAAGGAAAATTTAATTTTTCTTGCAGCATCAAATGCGTTGAAATAAAAATTTTACACTAATAAGAATATTGTTATGTTGATAGGGGTTCAAGTATTTTACACAAATCAGTTGCAAAGAGCAAGACGAAAGACGCGACGGAAATTTATTGTCGAAAACACAACCCTTGAAATACAGGATTCAGCAGCAAAATTTGAAGAATAAATTTTAGAAAGTCTTCATACCTTAACGGCGCTCAGACACGTAAAAGGTTATTCGCAAGCGCTCTCTCGTTCTACACAACAGCCACAGTAATAACTAATTACTGGTTGACTCTTCACGGTCAAAACAAGACTGACTCAGTTTCGCTGAGACACTCGCTATTTATATACCTCATAAATCTTCCGAGAAAAATCTGCTTGCGTCATAGATCCTAATGTTAGTGGATTTCTTTACTGATTTCCAGAAGAATCCATAGGGTAATATACTCGGCAAATCGCTGAAATGGTCGCCAAGTCACTAACATGGTCAACCAAGTCGCCAAAAATGATGTTAACTTGGCTCTATCATCAAGATTTCGCCAAGCTTTCATTTAATCGCCATTATAATGTAAGGATCACCGTTGCTTCCGAATATATTACAATTTTGAGGAGACACAGTACAATTTAATTGACAAAAATCCGTCAAATAATCTAACTTGATTTTTTTTAGCTTAAATTATTCTTTATCGACTCGTCTAAAACCTGACAAAATTTGAAAGCTCTAAACTTAAAAAACACAGAATAACGGTAGCTTTTACGTTCGTTTTTATTCACATCCCTAAGGCAAATCAAAACTTAAAACTTACTTATC
Organism: Trichonephila clavata; assembly: GCA_019973975.1. Taxonomy (NCBI): domain Eukaryota; kingdom Metazoa; phylum Arthropoda; class Arachnida; order Araneae; family Nephilidae; genus Trichonephila; species Trichonephila clavata. Next base: position 6,437 of record BMAO01026612.1, read on the forward strand.
TCGGAGAAATATAAAATAACTAGTTTAATTTCATTTAAAAAGCTAAGGCATTTTTTCTATTGTGCCTAATGCTTTGAATTTTTTTTACCTAATGCTAATAGTACATGCAACAAAAAATGGTGTGTGCATTTCTTAATAAAAAAAAATACTTAATTTTTAAAAAAATAATTTAACTCAAAATTTGTACATATTTTAAGGAATTTTCAATAAGCATTCATAAAAAGAACTATTGTACGAATAACAATCATGTTATCGAAAAACCCATACCAACTTTTGACGCATAGTTTGATGTACTTGTAAATCAAATTTCATGCCTGTATGTAAATTTTTGCAGGGGCAGTAGCATTTAAAAATCACTTCACAAATTTTAAGTTTTTTCCTAAAAAAAAATAAATAGCTAGCTTTTTATGAAATTTTGAGCGCAAAATCTGTTTTACATAGTATGCACACGTAGGAGGCAACCAAAAAAAGTTCTGAATATCCTTGAATTTTTTAAAAAAATATTTTGCTTAAATCGTATCATGTACCCTTAACATAAATACAACACATAGTAATTTATAGTAATTTGGATAGTAATAAACGTATTACAATAAAAATATAAATTATTTAAATTATTTCAAGAATTTTTTTTTTTTTTTTGCATAAAGTTCGTAACAATATGTGATACGCAAAAATAGAAATAATTAATCATTGATTTTCTGCAAAATTCCTTAAGTTAAATTTTTTTTTTATAAACATTCGATAAATATTTAAAAATATGCCTTGAAAATTAGACAAAATTTTAAGTATTTCTAATGTTTACTGATTAGAAGAATCACTTTATTTCTCAAAATATGAAAAACCCGTGTAATATTTAAAGACATTATTTGGTTACGGAACTTTTGTTTCTACATGGAATTCAATTATACAAATTATTTTTCACATATTTCTTTCTGTTGCCAAAATAAATATTTTTATTACTTTTACAAAACAGAAATAATAAAATACTTGTTGAAAAATATTTTTGAGACCGTATTTTAATTTTAACACACACACAAAAGAAAAGATTAACTATTTTCCTAATTCGCAAATTTTTTGTTTCTTATCTGGCATATTGTTTCATCTGTCCAATCTTTTTCAATTTAATACTTCTAAGCGAAAATTATACTACAAAATATAGTTATGTGAATTTTGATTTTGTCTTCTCTCCGCTTAATAAAGTAAAAGCTATTTTTAAAAACACAGACATTTTTCAAATATTCCTTTTTCATGTTGAAAAGCTGCAAATATTTTAAAAATATAATTCTTTAGTAAACCATTATTGGGAAAATAAAAAAAATTTTTAAAAAATAAAATAATTATTTTGATAACTTCTTTAATGTGTACGATTATAAGGCTTCATTCTGACAAAAAGTTTAAAAATTAAAAATAAAATTTAAAAACGAAGCATTTGCCTCGGATTATTCCAGAGAAAATTCAAATAAAAATAATCCGCCCCCTTTTTTTGGCGAATTTTGTTTGATTACGATTTTATTGTGAGAAATATTTTTTTCTTTTGGTTCGGGCTTACAAAATTAACTTTTTTTTGGTAACAATTGCGACATTTTATCAATTTATTTGGAAACTCATTCCACTCCTAAACAAACTCAAAATCTTCAAACTTTGCATTATATCATAATTTAATCGTAAATTAAATAAATTACTGAAACTCTTTGGATAAAACATATACAGGGTGTCCAGCCATAATGTGACCCAATAGCTAATTCTCGAACCGTTCGGTCTACACTTGCACTTCTAATTTGAAAAATGTTTTAAAAATATAAGGAATGTTTTTACATGCTTTTCGAACCAAAAAGCCTATTTAGTAAAAAATTACAAAAATTAAATTTTTATACGGTCCCCAAGTCCTAATACTTATATTTAGGAAAATATGCAGTTCACAAAAACAAAGTAAACACAAAAAGTTTCATTTTAATACGATAAAAACTGACCGAGTTATGCCTACATAAAATTGAAGCATCTGAATTGCTCAGAAAAGGGGGTCGTATATAAAGTGAGTTTAGAGAACAGTAATTCACTATCTACAGAAAGAGCAAAAGAAAAACATCATAGTAATGTTGAAACATCTTTTTAATCATCATAGATTGACAAATTGTTTATCTGTATGGCAAACAATAAAAGCTAAATTAAAGAAATACAACTTGTAGCGAAAATATTAAAACAACTTATTTTACAAATAGCATCAAAAGAATACAGGATTTGCAGTTCAAATTATAGCATTATATAGAATGATGCACCAATCATGAATCAGGGGCTTTATTATAACAGAATGACCAAATTAACTTAAATAATGTTTAAAAAAAATGACTGCCTTCCGCAGAAATGCAGTATCAAACCCACGTCAGAAACTCCGTCTGTAGCTTCTGCAACATAGTTGGTGTCACAGATCTGCATGCCATGCTGATTCGATTGAGTAAATCGGATTTACTCGTGGATTCACGTTCGTACACTTTGCTTTTTAGGAAGCCCCAGAGAAAGAAATCCAGAGGGCTTTGGAAACTTCATCTTCTAAAAAATTGGCTAATGGTCCAGATAAAATTTCCTTCTATGATTCTTATGTTAAAGGTCCATCGAAATACATTGGGCCAATTAAGGTGCTCTTCCATATTCCGCACCATACATTCACCGACCAACGCACTTGGTGGTGATTCGGTCGTATTAGATGTGGGTTTTCGTTGGACCAATAATGCGTATTAATAGTGCACTCGCCTCGAGAACTGGCATTTATCCCACCACAAAACATCATTAAAAAAATCTGGATTTTCATCCAGTGTATTTAACACGAAATTGCAAAAATCAAAACGACGCTCCTGGTCTACGGGCATTAGTTCCTGCTCCAGGACTGGACGATAAGGATATGCACCCTACGTACATAATAAGTTCCACACCGTCGATATTGAGTAGGAACAAGCCTTGATAATATACCGGACACTATTTTTAGGATGAGCCAGGGCATATCCTAGAACATCCTCAGCGGGTATCCGCAAACTTGAAGGTATGGCACGAGACAAAGGAATATGTTTATGACAACTCCCGGTTTTATACAAGCGTTGAAGAGCACGGGCAATTGTACAATAAGATGGATGTCTTCGACTGGGAAAATTAATTGCATAAAGTCTTGTCGCCTCTCTCTTATTTCAATTACACTGCACATACAACAATACCATTTCGTAGTATTCTTCATTTGTATACATCTCGTTCTCCCGTACTAGAATTCGTAGTATTTCAATTGCAAGCGACTACACAACAGATTTATAGTAAACACCATGATCAGTACCGCAGCAAATAAGCCTATTTTTTTGTAACTGTTTTTAAAATGTTTTCTTCGTCCAAAATATTTTATTTTTTGTCTATATTTCACACGTACAGAATAAACTTTATTTCTTAAGTACTCAATTATTGTATTATTAACGTAATTTATGTATTTTTAAATTTAAAAACGATTTACGTAAGAGTGACGTGCAAGAGCGAAAGTTTCCTGGTAGAGTTCCAAATAATTTCACTTTGGAGACGGCCCCTAACTAGCTTTTTGAAAACGGCAGGGAAAATTGAAGAAATATACGTTTTTCAAAGTTCCATAACTCGGCCAGTTTTTATCGTAATAAAATGAAACTTTTTATGTTTACTTTGTATTTGTGTACTGCATCTTTTCCTAAATATAAGTGATAGGACCTGGGGACCGTATAAAAATTTAATTTTTGTAATTTTTCTCTAAATACTCTTTTTGGTTCGAAAAGCACGTAAAAACATTCCTTGCCTTTTTTTAAACATTTTTCAAATTGGAAGTACATGTCTTAACCGAACGGTTCGGAAATTAGCTATTGGGTCACATTAAGGCTGGACACCCTGAATAGGATTAATTTTTAGTGGGCTATATGAGGAGCTTAAAATCTATCAACATATGAAGTGATATTTTTTACTAGAATATAAATTGAAACGGCTAGAGCATGATTAGGATCAAAATGGAAAAAAAAGAATATATTTTCCCTATGGATGCTATTACTCAATTCCATAATACTTTTTTTTCAATTTAACATTATGTAATCCGAAACTATTCATAAATCTTAATGCATGAAAAAAGAATTGGAAGAAATTTTTTTTTTCATGTTAGGAAATTTAAATTAGCTTACATGGGAAGAGGAATCTTGAGTTTATTGTTGGGTAATACTTATAACAATTAGTTTACGAACTTCTTTATCATTCATTTTTTCCTTGAATTAAAATTAAAAACAAATCAGAGGATAACAGATAAATCTTAATATGGAATGAAACTTTCTTTGAATACCCAATCAGTAATGCGTTATAAACGATTAATTCAATAAATTCAGGTTTCAAATTTTGACTCAATGCATTTTCGCGTTTCAGTCAGTCAAAATCATTATTACTGTTGTTGTTTTTCTATAAGAAAAAAGAGTGAATCTTTCAATTAGTTTGGTTCCTTAAATCAAGGCATTAAAAGTACGAATAGTGTAATTTTGTGTGATACAATTCGTATCTTCTAAAATTTGAACGTTGATGGAGAAGAACGTACCTTTTTTATTTTGCAGTAATTTTCATATCATTAGTTCTTGTGAATACTCTGTCTCTATTTGTACTCTTTTTAGCGTGTGAATTAGATTTCCTTAATTTGTTTATTTTTAAATATAATTGTGTAAGTAGATTAACGCAAAATAAGTTTAGCATTTCCCTGGCATTGCACAATAGAACGAAAAGAAAATATTACTAGAGTATAAAATGTGTTTCTTACTTATCAAAAACCGTATAAATTTAGCATCCCGATTTTTATGAATCTTCTCCGGATTTCAGAAAAGAGCAATAAAGTCTTTTGTTTGGGCGAGTTCCTTTGATTTCAACTCTTCCGTTAAATATCACTCAGAAAAACAAGTGTCAACTCAACTCATCCAAGTGAAACTTTTTAAAAATCTTTGTATAAGAATGGCAAAAGTTCGGATTGTTCTCTTTTGTCTGATATTTGCTACTGTTTCCCTTCTCTTTCTTTTCTTATGTTAAGTGATCTTTATATTTAAATTCTCTAAACTGTTAAGGTTGATGTTTTGCTTACGACTGCTAACAGTAGCTTTTTTATAGCCGTCCTTTTCACCGCTAAATAGAACATTTTTTTTCTGGAATTTGAAAATGCAAAGATTTTATGAACAGTACTACTGAATCATCTCACAATAAATAAAAGATTGCCTTTTAAAGTTATGTACCTAGAATGAATCATCTTTGAGACATGCAATACGTAAGTATTCTTCCTTTTTCTTGAAATTACTTTAGTTTGATCTACATACCATGCAGTACCATGGCATTTTGCATGATTTTGTTATCTATATCTATGTTTAATTAAAGTAATTAATTCAAAAAAAAACATATTATTTTTGCATCATTACTGCCTCTGGACTTGGGGTGAAGGAGATAATATATCATTTTTCTAGATTAAATTCTTCACTAGTGCTATCTTGAAGGGAGAAATTAGAATATTACAAAAAAAAAATGTTACTTTCAGGCGAATTTATTCTATGAAGTGGAAGTGCTACTTATGCATAAATATATATTTTATAAATATTAGTACATTTTCTCAAACATTTATAATTAATCGTCTATCATTTTTACCCTAAAAGAATTCATTAGTATCACTCCCTTAAAATTGGAAGTCGTAAACATGATTTATTAAAACAATAGATTGTCCTTTTAAACCTCGTATGAATAAATCGTTGAAGAAACGATAAATAAAACCCCGAGTATATTAAAATTAAAACAAAATCTACTCATTTTCAGTCTCCAGTTCCGTCTTATACAACCCAAGTGATATACTTAAAAACGAAATGTGTTCTAATCCTGTATCAAATAAAACATTTTTTTCTATTGGCTGCGGTCTGATGTTTTACCTTTGTAGACCTAACACTATCCACGGAAGCTGGTATCTCTTTTTAGTGCGGCACCCTATCAGCGGATACTAATCGCCACATGTTAATTTGACGCCCGGATTCCTATCTGGAGGGAGGCACCTGAGCTCTGACGATGCAACCCTGTACAAGGATTTAATTTTGCCGAGAGTATCGAAGCCAAACAGACACTCTAGGGATCTTTTACATTCCGCATAATGATACGACATGATCACTGTTAATTTTCTACGTCATGAAAATCCACCAACTTTGGCCGGGGTCAAACCTGCAACCTTAGGTGCAGAGGTTCAGTGTCAAATCAACCACGCAACACAGCTGACTTGACAAATAAACAGTAGCAGACGATAATAAAAAAATAATCATGAGACTAAACCAATAGCTTTGTACCAGTATCTACCACAACCCCATACACGTACCATTTGACAGAGTAAACATTATTTTAAAAAGTTAAACAGTTTCATACTGATATTAGTTTTTTCTGTGTGAAATATCCTATTATTTGTGTATATATTTGCTCAAAACTAACTTCGTAAGATAAGTGTTATATTTATGAATTCCTTGCTATCGAAAATGATTTAAATGAATTTAAAGCGAGTTTGCAATCTAATTAACATAAGTATACTCAAAAACTTCAACTAATTTGCTTACTCTTTAACTCAATGCAACTACAAATATATTGTTTCTTCTTACTTTCCTCTCTCTTCTGGATTTCAATTTTTCTTATTAATCTAATTAAGATATCGATTGAAATGTCTGATTTTTATCTGAACAATATCAAAACATATAGCGGTCTGTAAACATGTGAAAATTGGCTTAGTATGCCAGTGCGGTTAAATCAAATTCAGCTTTGTGTTCAGTCAAAATTTCCTAACTTGAACTGGGGTCAGAGAAGGAAGCTTCGACAGGGTGAAATTAAGTTAGACTAAACCACGGTTTTTTCTTCCTATGTCTATAATTCCTGTAAACGGTAAATACAGCGATAAATGTACCGATCATCAAGGTTCTTATATTGACATTTTGTAGATTTTAGAGTGAAGAGCAATTTCAGGTGTGTTTACTCAAGTAAACACCCATGGTTCAAAACGACAGGGTCCGTTACTAAAAAATTTCCGTGTCAATTCGTAAAGGGACGTTCATAATTTATCATTTAATAAGGATATAGATAAAATAAATCCACTATTTTTAAAAAATATAGATTTAGTGGTCAAAATTTTTTTTAAAAATCTCATCTTTTGAGATTTAAAATGCATTATATATTGAAACAAGAAACTTATGAGCAATTTCTTAAAGCAAATTCTTAACGAATACAGAAAGTGTATCAAAAATAACATAAAATTGAGAACAACAGCACATTTAAATACAATCTTATAAAAATCCAACTCAATACAAGATAATGTCTTCAGAAGAGTTTGTGGCGGTGGTATCTATATAAGCCACTAAATGCCTCCGGGCTGAAGTGATCATTTTGGTCCCGGAATGTTTGGTGATGTTCTTACGGAACGGAAGGCACCAAAAACGAATCTCCTTTATTGGCCACCCTTGAACTTCGAACAAATGCACCATTCGTCGTGCCATCTATCCACCGTAAATGCAACCAAGCATCTACACAAATGGCGCAACAACAAGTCGTCTCATACAATACGCAACCACAAAGCAGTCACACACGAATGACGCAACTCACAAGCCGTCACACCAAAAATGAGCAACCTAAATGTCGTCACATCCAAAATGACACAGCTTTAAGGCCGTCACCACCTAGTGATGCAACAATCACACGTTCCATAAAAACGATATCTTCATTCGATACCGACTTAATAGTAGGGAAGTGTGTCTCGGTGCTATCTCGTAAGCCAAATGCCTCTGACTGGAGTGATCATTTTGGTCCAGGTAAGTAGTGCTTACGAATGGATAATACCGTGAACGAATTCCTTCAAGTTAATGCGCAAGAGCTAATTTTTAAAAACACCACAATTACTTAAATATTCTCAAACTACCTTAACTTCAATAGAGCTCTTAAAGTTTTCTTAAATGTAGAGAATGATTTTAAAAGAAGATCTCAGGTTAAAGATTCATTAAATTAAAGCAGAAAGAGAAATATACCGTTATTGAAATTTTCATTGCCTCTTAACCCTCTGTTAAGCGCGCTTTCAAAAAGTTCCATCCAAAAAGGCAAGGCATCTCTCAGATGCATCAACACGTTCGAAGATAACTTAATCCTTTTATAGGTGAGATTTAACATTAAAATATATTGACATAAAATAATGTTTAAAATATAATCAGAAATTAAAATATTTAAAAGAAAAAAAATATCAAAAACTAATGGTTTGTTGCTGTCTCTGTGTCACCACTGTTTACATTTTAGGATGCCTTGTTGCAGTCTTCACAAATCATCTTACAATGTTCAATGCACATTGGTTTTTCGTATAATCCATTCCAAAATTTTTATAATCTTTTCTTGATGTTCCGACAAGAAGGAACAGTACCTTCTCTTGGAAGTTTTAGGAGATGTTTATCTTGGTATTTTGTCTTGAATGGGGCATTTTGTATATCAGATATTTCTTCAATTTCTGATATGAATGAGGCATCTGGATATTACACTCAGACCATCTCCACAGATGATCCTTATAAAGTGCTTGACCTAGTTTTCCTAGATATGTGCGCGAGGATGTGAGTAATTTTGATTCCCATATAGATATTTTGGAAGTTAATTCCAGCTGAGGATTGAATTAAATACAGTAACTGACAAGGCGAGCGACATCCCTCAGGCGTATCTCAACTCCCAGTAAAAATTTTTAAAAAAATAAAATAAAATAAAAACTTTTAAACAAAAGTAGCAAAATACTTTGGTTAAACTATTTTCTCATAAAACTGAAAACTATACTATCTTACAAAGAAAAAATTAAAATTAACGAAATAGTATAAAGCTATAAAAAATTGATATTGTTGGTCACGCTACATCTATCAAATTCAATTGCCTTTGCCATCCTAAATACGAAGAAATTGCTTTCGTCCTTGACACTAAATCCTAGAAAGAGTGACAAAAGGCAGATAAAAGACGGATGGGTGCGTTCCAATCCACAGAGTGGACGCAGCACCGAAACTATTTTGTACTAGGCATCTGAGAAATTCACGCACCTATGGAAGGGTTAATCAATATTAGAATAAATTACCTTGGACTAGTTGTAATGTAGTGCTAAACTTGTTTCTGAAAAATCCTGATATGAAAGTCATGATATGAATTATAAAATATTAATAAAATCATACAAGACAAAATATCCAAAAGCTAAATTTCAACGTAAAATGAAATTTAGATAAAAAAAAAGTTTAAAAGGGGGACAAATTTCTTTTTAAATACCTCCATTGTTTATCTTACTATACAATAGTGTTAAGGTTTGTGATGAACGATCAAAAACAATCTCTACTTTGTAGATTTTTATAATGCTCGTTTGATTTCCTCAAACAAAAGTAGCTATTTTCAAGTAAATTTTTGTTTCGTACCTGAAGTAAACAATAACTATCAATTCGTAGAATTTAATGTGAAGTAAAGTCTTGGTAATGTGAAAGAGATTAATTGTTTTCCAGATTGTCAAATGAGTTGCATTAAATTAAAAGTTAAAATTGGATAAAATGTTGATTCTATTAGAGGTGAGCCTAAATAAGCAGTTTACAAAAATTAATAAGTTCTTAACAATAGCCCTTGTAACACTCCAAGTTTTAACAAGCATGCAAAAATAAATCAAATCCATGAAATGTTCTTATACCTGTTTATATCTCAAACCATAAATGTGTGTCATTGTAGGCTACACAAATGATTTTTTTCCAAAAAAAAGGAGGGGGAGCGGGCGAGGTATATATTTTCTTATAACAATGTGAACATTTAACGGCACAAATAATGTTATCTAATATTATTCTTTCTTCATTAGTCTGGTTTCATTTTCAGTAAGAAAAATATTTTTATGAACGTTTTACTTTAGATCTAGACATGAAAACTTCGAGGAATTGAAATTGAAAAAAACGTTGCCCAAACAATAAAAAAAAATAGCTCTATGTTGTATGTTTGAAAAGAATTGATCTTTCACGTTGCTTCAATGTTTTTTTTTCTAAAACGGTAAAAATAAATCCTAGTAATTGCATTTAAGGGAAGCATTACTTTTTCTGCTGGTTGGGCTTTCTCTTTCAAGTCTTTTCCAGTACAAGTGTCTGTTTTTACACGCCTCGAAAAACTTTTTTGTCAGCTAGAATTGTTGTATTCGAAAGTAACGCTTTTGACAGGTACCCTATTATTTATTGACTTTCGTAATGTGGTTGGGTAATTGAAAGCCTTATATTTTATAGGAGATTATAGAATTTAAGGAAAACCACATTTGCTCGAGATCTTACGTATCAAAGTAATTTTTTTAAATAAAAAAAACCTTGTTAAATTCGTATACAATAAAAGCAAACTTTGAAATGTACGGAAAAAATTCTGACAGTGTCATTTCCTTCATTATTTCCATACTATGGATTAATATAGGAGTGGCCAACCCTCGGCCTTTCTTGTATGATTTTGCGACCCACGAGATTTATTACAACTTTACAAAATATGACTATTCTTTGCAACAATTTTGTTTTTAGCGTAATATTTTGTAACAAATAATTATTAAATCAATTATGAGGTTTATCGAACATAAATCGAGCTCAAATTTAACGCACGAAAACCTTCAACATCATTTACGATGCGCAAATACAAGCA
>BMAO01026613.1:0-13091 GCA_019973975.1 Trichonephila clavata
GGGGGGGTAAATTAATGCGACTCATAGACACGTGATAAATACAACCACGTGTTTCCAGCCAATCAGTTTCGTGCACTTCCCTGTTGCCAACTCTTACAACTATACATATTTATCAACAAGAATAACGACTAAGTGAACTTGATTTTAAAAGTATACGCAGAGTATAATTTTTTCTTTTTAATTTTAAACTCTTTGAAGAACCTTAATATTCGAACAACTTTAAAAAATTTGAAATTTTATCTAAATTTCACAAGCAGAAAACATGTGCAAATCTAATCTCTAGTTTCGAATTTAATGGTGAACATGTGATTACATTTAGCCTATGGCCGTCATGAATCTCATGACCTACGAGATCTAAATCCGCTATGAGCCTCTGTTACTATCTAACCAGGGGATATATCGATATTTTTCTTTATAAATCTCTTCGAAGGTTTAAATAATAAAATGTTTAGTGTAATGCCATACAGTTTGATATTGTCATAAAACATATTTAGATAATTATTTATATTTAATCAATTGTTTAAAAAACTCAGTTCCACACATTTTTTTAATATAAATACATCGACAATTCATATACAAAAATAAATAATCTGAATTGCTTTCGTTAAAACAACTAACTCTCTTAACATTAAACATAAACAATATTTCCATTTTAAGATTAAGAAACCCGTACCCCTTATCTCCCTTAACAAATTATTTATCTGTTATTAGTTTAAAAAAAAGCAATGCCCATCCATTTCCTATTGTATAACCATACAGAGGAATCCTTGGTGTCTACAGTTTCATTTCTCTTTGCAATAGTCTTTTTTAATGCAATTACTGTAAATCAATTACTCTTCGCCAATACATAACTATGGAGCGAGAAAAGTTCCTGGATCCTGCATTTCAGAAGGCCTTTAACGAGGAAATTAACAAGGACTATAGAGTATGTCACAAAGCAAAATATAATCAATTTTGCTTTATAATGTTTCTTTTGAAAGGTATCTAGTTTAAGAAAATAATTAACTTTAAAAACTTAAAAGAATTGTGGCGAAATTTCGTAATCTTAGGAGTTGTTTTAAGTAAGTACCAAGTGAAATACACACTATTAGACAAACATACCTTCATTTTCCTTACTGTATTATATGATCAATATGATTAGAGTACAATTACAGGCACAGTCAGATCAAAGGGTTATGAACAGGGTGAGCAAACAAGATTCCATGATCTGGAATGATTTGGAAAATCAAAATGGTTTCAGTTTAATTCCGATATACATGGTGATTCTAAAATCATGGATAAAGTTTGAGGGGTGGTAGAGCTCACTAAAACAAAAAATTTGTATTGGAGTACATCGAAGTGCCACGTTGAGGCCCAAACAGAAAAAAATGACACATAAACGGAAACAAAATATTCATTAGCAGCATACTTAAAGAGTGATTCCGTAGAGAAAATGTTAAAACAGCTTTAGAAATGCCTCCACCAACTGTCATGCAAGCTTGGCGACCTTTATGGCGTGATTGTCTGACAATATTGGCGATAGTTAGTTGAAAGCAGCAAAGCTGTATGCCAGTGATCTGCTGCACCACCAAAATCGACTTTGCGTTTGAGATTTTTGGTCGTTATAGATGATTTAACTAATAGCAAAAAGGCAGATATCCATCTAATGTACGGTGCTGTTAATGGCAACGGCAGAGCAGATATACCAGAAACGCTTTGCCAATAGACTCATGAAGAACCACAAAATATTTCATGGTGGATGCAAAATGGTTCATTTACCACCAGTACTGATGTAAAGGGTAGATCGAGAACTGTACTACAAACACACCTGGAAGAAGTCATCTTGGACCATGGGACGAAACACCCGGTATAAGTACAAGGGCTGTAGCACGTCGTCTACAAATCAGCCAAAAGAGTTTTACTATTGTACTGATGGTGGATGCCATTTCAAAAACTGTTTTAACATTTTCTATTCGGAATCACTCGTTAGGTATGCTGCTTATGAACGTTTGTGTGTTATTTCTTTTCTGTTTGTGCCTCAACGGAGCATTTCCACCCATATATTCAGTAAAAAAGAACATTTGAAGGAATACAGAAACAATTCAAGTCTTAATTACATATTTTACTGAAGTATGAAATCTTGGTTACACAACATACATCAATTGGATAGTCTAGTTCCTGCCAGTAAGTGTAGATGAACAGTGTGACGTTGATATTCACTCACTCACTCACTCCTGCCAGTGCCGTAGCTACAATTGGGCTAAGCGGTGTCTTGCGCCAGGACCTTCAAGCTTAGGGGAACTTCGGTCCCTGACCACAAACCAAGCCGAACTCTCAAATTTAAGATATATGTAAGTATAAGAAGGTAACACATAACTATAAACATAACAATTCAGTTAAAGTAATTTTGAACTTGTAGGGAATCCTGTAATTCTTTCCGTTGTTTGTTCAGCGTTACGAACATTACGTATTGAAAAGTTCATGTAATTTTCAATTTTTTAATTTTTCTATAAACTATTACTTGAAAATAAACTTCATGTTCCAAGAAAATCTTACCATACTTATTATCAAGTTTTGAAATCCACACAAGAAGTAATTCTTTCCTAGTTACATTCTATTTTATAAACAATACGATTCCCAATAAGCTGAAAAAAGAACACTTGAAGGAATACATAAACAATTCAAGTTTTTATTTACATATCTTGCTGAAGTATGGCTATTTCGCAATCTTCTCGTATCTGTAATAGACTAAAATAATTTTGCCTCCCCCCCCCCTCCTCTTCTCTTTTGAACATGCATGTGTTTTTTAAAATAATTATAATAATATTGTATTTTCTTGTTCATGCATATTTTTAAAATCATTTCCTGTCTATCTCGGTGGACCATTTTGTAGCTCTAAGCACTCTGGTGGGTGCGCTCGATCCTCTCGAATAATAAGTATGTAGCCAGAAATTCCCCAAAGACGTTTTGCAGTGTAGTATTATGTTTCTCCTTCCTTTTAACGTCAATAAGTTCTCGAGCACATACGAATTGTATTGATAAATTATGAAACTAAAATTATGGATACAAAAAAAGAAGCCAAGTGGTGTGTTTAAACGCCAAGAAAGAGAAAATAGTAAAAATTTGTAGCTTTGTATATTTAAAATATTCATATATTTTTACTTAATAAAACACGACCAAGATAAAGCCCTCATTTTCTTTTTTGCACCAGAATCTTTAGATATCTAACAACAACACTGGTTCCTGTTACACTACTCAATATAGTACAAACAATGTTGTTCGCAGTACGTGTTATTTTTGCATGCAACTCTGCTACATCACGCGGCAAAAGGGAGTACAAAAACTAGGTCTTATATTAAAAAAAAAACAAGTTTTTGGATAACACATGCTCTCATAACGTTGATAGCACTATGTTCAATAAAGAGCGCAAGAACTGGACTATCACATTGATGTATGCCGTGTAACCAATATTTTATACGTAAAACATCTATAAAGAATGTACATTAAAGAAATGTTTTTGCATTCTTTCAAATGTTCTTTTTTGCAGTATTCGTTTTAGCTTTTTTTACTATAACGCTTCGAACCCCTGGAGGCAGGGGAATGGGGGAAGAGAGGGCCAGGGCCCCGGGCGGCATACGAAAAGGGCGGCAGCAAGAACTGCGATATTTAAATTCAAAAAATAAATCCCAGGCTGTAAAAAAGAACTCCCTAGGTCTGGCTCTCTCTGAATTGATAAAAGTATATTATTGAGTCCAAACTTGAAGGTGGCTAACCAAACATTGTCAAAATGTTGAGAGTTTTTTAACATCTGCCATCAGTAATGTCTGTTGCGAGAGAAGTTTCTCTAAGCTAAAATTAATCAAAAATTATCTCAGATCAACTATGTTAAGGATACATCGTTATCCTTAACATAGATATTGATACATATTGATATTGACAGTTGTATAAAAGATTTTGCTATGAAAAAAACGCGAAAAGCGCATTTTCAATCAATAAAAAATTTAAAGATGCTTTTTTTACTTTTACTAATTTTCTTGACTAATAATTAAAATAGAGAGGCGACACATTTCCAGGTGGCAAAAGCCCACGCCATACCCACTGCCTGGAAGGAATTATGGATAACCCTGCATGTAGTATTCCAAAATGATACGGTCTGTCAAGAAATGCCAATGATCATTTTCTTGCTCTAATGTGACGTCAGAGCATTTTAAAATAAATAAAACTGTTCACAGAGAAAATGATTTCTTCTCTCTTCCAGATACGTCTTCAGTGGCATCTTAAGCACGATTCTAGTCTGAGAAAAACAGCAAGAGAAAGTTGCAGATGGGATGATGCACCCGATGACGATGATGTAGATTTTGTTCACCATACGATTTATCTCCGTCTGCACCCTTGATGTTCCGGAAGTAGGTCTGCTGAAGCTTCGTAGAATTGAAGAGCCGCCCGAAGTTGATCTTGAAGAATTAAAGAAAATCGAAGAAGAGATGAAGGTCATGAAGCCAGTGCATCCGAAGACTAAAAAGATTATATATGAAGGTATCTAAAATAAATTACAAGCAAAATCTGAATTTACATATATTTGATAAGGAAACATTTAACTGCATGAAATAAATTATTTTATTTGGGAAAATTGGCTGTGACAGTATACTTCTGGATATCCTTCCAGAGATATTTTTACAGAGCTGATCATATAAATTTTCCGTGTGCTTAGCTCTTTTAATGTTTTTCTCTTGTCTGTTGATTTCCAATATCTTAAGGGTCTGTATTAAAGTCAGTACCAAGTTGAACATATTCTTTTTGAAGCCGTTATGAGTGGCAATCAGTTTATTTTATTGGTGAAAGGCAATATCTAGCCACAAACACTCGATAATTTATTTATAAAAAAGGATTTAGATTGTAAAGCCATGCAAAAGAGGCAATAAAATGATATACATTGAGAGACATAAATGGAAGAACACTTTGCATTTTATCAAAAAATGGAGGAAAAAAATTTTCAATTCATTATTTTCATCACAAATAAGATATTATTTAAATAATTTTTAGAGTTCTATGCAAAAATAACTACAAAATTTTAAATTGAAATTCCGTTTAATAAACTGGCAAAAGTAAATAGAACATTTTAACCCATTATAATGGGAGGACAAAACTGAAAGCAATGTTGAGTTTTACGCAAAATAAGATATATTGTGTCATTCTGCATGTAAAACATCAATAAAGAGAAGTTATAAGTTGATGTATTTGAAGTAACACTAAAAGCGTGACTATTTCTGCTTAATGATCGAAATTTAAAATGGTTAGTAAGCGAGTGAGGATTAAGATTGAAGACAACACTGTATCTAAGTAAAAAAAATCAGTGTTAAAATTGGGGAAATTGTGAAGAAGTGTTGTACACACTAAAAAATGTGATAAAAATTTTTCAATCCTTTCCAAGTGTGATAACTACACCAAGATGTAGCCGCCCAAAAAAGCTTATTCGTAGAGAACAGTTGCCAATGTTGTTCAAGTGAGTTTAAAACTTTCTTCTAGTATTATCACTGCAGAACTCAAAGAAGATTTTAACAAAGTAATTCCTTCAAAAATTATTCACAGATATTTTCATCAGCCTGGTTACCAATCTTGAGCACCCAGATGAAAGCTATATATGAATAAAATCAATCGGAAAAGCATCCGTTTTTGCAAGAAAGTATTTGAATAAAAATTTGATCGAATGTATTGTTTTCTGATTGAAGTAAATTCACGTTCATTCTTTGGCATAGAAAGAATTTAAATTGGAGACAATGAAGGACTGAGCCACGAGAAAAGAATTCTTAAGGTTACCCTAAAATTGTGAATTTTGCCAAAAAAATTTCAAATTTTTTTAATGATTTATTTTATAGGCCATCTTATTAGTTTTATAAGAATACGAAGTTTATTATTTTCCGTTCACTAGAACAAAAACTACAAGAGCTTTAGTAAAAGCAGATGTCATACTTTAAAAACGGGGTTTTTTTTTTAAATACTCAAACAAGGCCAACTATTGCTAAAAAAAGTTTTGAAAATAATTAACTGAAATTTTTTGTGTATGTTCTGTATAATAGTAAAAGTGTTTTAACCTTCAGATTTATCAATCACTGTTTTATTACAAAATTTACAGTCCCTTATGTTAATATAATCACTGTTTTTTAAGCAATTTCATATAATAACTATGATAAAGTGCTCTAGTTTTTGTAAAAATTAAAATATCTCTTATCCTAATGGTTATTTCAAAAATGGATAACATAGCAACACATCAGAATTGAAAAATTGGAAATTCGTTCATATACTTTTGGTACAGAATGGGCCGCGTTTATGTTATTTTTTGCTAAATTTTACTAATAATAATTTCTTTTTCTCTTCTTAATTTTATCATACAAGCATGATCAAATGAAAAACGAAACGACACGGTGTACAAATATAGACTTTATTCAAAAATACACCATAGGCTAGCACAACGATCCACTGATGAAAAAGCCGCAGATTCTTGTTCCAGATTCTGTGCTGTGACGAGACCCAGTCCTTCCCAGTGTCCTTGAGTACGTCGTCCGAGTTGAAGCGCTTTCCTTTCAGGTTTTTTCAGTGGACCAAACACATGGAAATCGCTAGGGTGACATGTCCGGACTGTAGGACGGATGGTCACCGTCTCCCATTGGAACTTGTCCATTCCATTTGTGTGACTCTGGAGACGTGTGGACGCGCGTTATCATGGAGCAGAACCCACCCTCCGTGAGCAGCCCGGTCTTTTGTTCTTGATGACCTGCGTAGGCGTCGGAGTGTCTCACAGTACACATCGGAGTTAATGCTTTTTCTGTGCTCGAGTAATTCTGTGCTCGCATCATTTGGACGCCACTTTTTATAAGAGCCTTTGCTCTCTCCTGCGCATGCGGCACCGCGCATGATCCGATCCCAGTCAGAGTCTCCAATGCATCCCGAGATGTCTCGCTACATTCTCCCTAGGCGGAATATGCAAATATTTAACTGTTTCATTTTTATGTCGTTTGTACCTTTCATTGATCACCTCTTTATTTTTCTTAAAATGTACTAAACAAATTTAAAAAAATTTTTAAAAATCCCCATATCTCTAATTTTTTTTTAAAAAAAGTTGTCGCAAGTAATGGGATACCTTAAGTAAAAGTAAAACAGGGGGGGGGGGGGTATTATTGTGATGGTATGGGATGCATATCAGGTGCTGCGGTCGGCAAACTTGAGTTTATGTAAAGGCTCTTGGTCAAACATATTTACTTGAAAATTCCTAAGTAAATATCCATTATTTCCATTTATGCTACAGCTTCTTATTATAACAGGACAATGATCCCAAACGTATGGCACGTATTTGCTCCATCACATGTCAACACTTACAAACGTTCACATTAACATCGGATCCGGCTTGGTCGCAGTGGCGTAACGTACACCCCCTTAATTTCCGCATTGCGTGGGGGGCAGGGATTCTAGGGGGACGAAACCCTTAGTGACGCAAAGTACGTATTTGAGCTTGGGGCCCAAAACCTGATTTTGCAAGGGGGACCCTAATGTTCTAAGTTACGCCACTGCGTTGTCGAGTCTGGAGTTTGAAACCTAGTGCCATCGAATACCCACTCAGGGTCTGATGCATATTAAATATGTTGGGTTCAGAATGCTCCCGTTGGCATGGTATGGTAGTTTGGAGGGGAAATGCTTGCCTTGTCACTTAAACGTGGTTCAAAATTACTAAGTCCTTCGACAATAGCCTCGTGTTGCTTCACAGTGCGACCTTAATTAAATCACACACAATCAGTCTATCCCCCTAAATTCCTAATGATTATTCATAGAATGAACTTGAGGAAACACGATGGACCATTTTAAAGGCATCTTCTAGAAGAATAAAGCAAATTTTGCTCTCAATTAACGAAAAAGTTGCTTAATTCCAAAGCAATCAGGGTCAAAACTCTTATCAGAAACAAAGCATTCGGCACAAAGAATATTGACCACACTCTTTACTCACTTGTAACATAGTGACCCGGGGTTTAATAAAACTTCTAGGTTACGAGATGGATCACACAGCTTTGTAAAATTACTTTTTTTTTTACTTACAATTTTAATAGTAAGTTAACATACGTAACTACTGCTAAGTAACTTTACACATATGGCTATCGGCAGTTGTGTAAGGGGAATATTAGGGCCCCCCTGCAAAGTCAGGTTTTGGGCCCCAAGACAGATCTTACAAAGGTCAATCAAAGATATTACAAAGGTCTTTGCATGATCAGTCAGGTTTTGGGTTCCTCCGCAACGCGGGGGTGTACATTATGCCACTGGCTATCGGACACTTTGCAGTATCGTCGTCTGGTAGGCTCTTTCCACCGGATGTCGTAACGTCCAAGATCAGCCAAAATTGTGAAGCAGAAGTTTCGCTTTTTTTCCCCACTGTTTTCTCTTCTCTTTCCTTTCCGTCTCCTTAAACCTTTCGCGTAGGCTTGTCTCTCGCCTCCTAAATTCTTTTCAAATATTAGTAGGGGGAAAACACGAACTTGCACACGGCACCCTTAGACATTTATCAAACATCAACCGTTCTTTCAGGACAAGGCCTATTCTGACTTATGCCCATACTCGCGCCATATGTCGAAAGTTATATAGACGGGCCAAAAATCAACATCTTACTCCGATGCATAGTGCACAATTCTAAGCATATCTTTCTCACAATAGCAGACCCTCCTTTCTACATATGCGTAGCACCACTACGTGTTAAATGGAACAAATGAATGCATTTGACACAGGTGCACCATCTATCACCCTCTTTGAAAGAAGATGCCATGTAGTGCGTCTTTTCGCCCGAGATGCCGGGAAACACGTGGGCTAGCAGACAACTGGTTAACTAAGAAGCAACATTACACACTGTACTTTCAATTTTGTTCTTTATTTTGTTGGGTTTAAAATCTATATCTTTGCAAATTTATTAATTTAATTTTGTAGTTATTTTATAATATATACTACAAATGTATAATATTTTGATAAAAATAATCAGTTGCATGTTTTTTTCTTCCATATTTTGAGGGGAAAGTCGAAGTGTGTCTTTATTCATGTCCATCACATTGTATGTAGGATTGATGCAATTTATTTCTAAAACGAAGTTATCGATGCAATCACAATTATAAATCATCCGACGTAACAATCTCACTGCTTCCAAACAGCGGAATAAGTTTGAACAAAACAAAATTAACGACCTATATATTTACAGTTCATTGATAAATGAATAAATTTACCTCTATACTTGCTTTAAATACTTTGTTTCATTCAGGCATTAGTAAAGAAGACGAGGGTAGAAGGAAATATCTGAAAGTACGATACAAGAAAAATCCAGAAGACAAATTCTATTTCCCAGTCTGTACATCATGGGAGTACGGCTGGACATACGGACAAGAACCAGAGCTCAATTTCCCAGAATTCGGGCGCAAGCAGGCCATTAAAGTGTCCTTCTTTAGGCCAAACGATGTCCTATTGAAGCCCAGAGATCGAATAGACTAAACACATTAAATATGTTAAACCTTAAATAGGGCCACTTGTGTTATTCCATACTATATATAATTTTAAACTGTCTTAATTTCATTTACAAGATTTTAGTCTTCTGTACATACAAATAATTACACACAAATCCTTAGAAGCATAAACACACATGCACAACCCATTTAAAAGTTAAAACGTTTTCAGAAAACAAGTGCAAACAGAATGGAGGAAATGCCTCTTCTATAATCCATCTCTGAAGAACCTTTAACTCTAGATTGCCTAAGGAAATAATTTGAATGTTTTTTTAAATTTGAATTAGAAAAACAATTATGTATATAATGACACAATTTCTTAGAATTTTGTGACCCTTTTTGTACAACATACACTCACTTCCAAAAGTTAAGCACGGAGAGGAAAATGTTAATTTCCGGAAGTCAATCAGAATCGAAGAGGATACAATTCACTGCAGAGGTAGATAGAGAAGTATGCAAATAAGTTAGTTAACAGCCAATCGTGCTTTCATGTCAAGAAATATGCAAAAAGGGCAGTCTTTATAAGAAGCCAGATTTATGAAGGGTTACAGAAGTTGATTGTAAGTGTTGAAAGAAGGTGTTTAAAACTTTCGTACAATTTGTTTTCAAGACATACGTGTTTCTATGACTTCCGGGAAACGAATGGAAGATTCTGAGCGCTGATGTGCTGTGGGGTGCATTGAAGCAGGACAGTCGATCACAGATGTTGCTCTTTTCTTCGGCGTTCATTATTCTGTAATTTCACGTTTATGGAAACAATTCCAAACCACACAGACAGTTGTCCGAAGACCCGTAGGCGGTCGCCCAAGAGTTAAAACCACCGCGGAAGATCGATATATTCCTATTGTAGCTAAGTGGAATCGCAGAGTGACCTCCCCACGTGTGACATATATGGTTACAGCGTCCATTGGTAAGGCTATATCTGCAGCTACTGTACGCCGAAGATTACATATGAAGGGACTGTATGCCCGGGTACCTCGAGTTTGTGTTCCTCTAACCGTCCAATCAAGAGGGACACGATTAAAGTGGTGCGGGAATATAACAATTGGACTGCGTCTGACTGGGGCGATGTCATGTTTACTGGTGAGTCAAGATTTGCTCTGGAGCCAGATGACAAGCGTATAAGGATATGGCGTAAACAAGGAACGCGCAATCAGCCCCAAAACATCACCGAACATCACGCATTCCAAGGTGGAAGCATTATGGTGTGGGCAGGGATTTCATTAGGATACCGCACCGACCTGCACATCTTTAAACGGGGTTCTGTGACGTGCTGTCCGGTATCGATATGAAGTCCTAGAACCCATTGTGAGATTGTACGCTGCAGCAGTTGGCCCTACTTTTGTTTTAATGTACGACAACGCACGTCCCCCATAGAGCTGACATCGTCGATGACTACCTGGATAGTGAAGGGATTGCGCGTATGGCGTGGCCAGCATATTCTCCCGACCCCGACCATTGAAAATCTTTGGGATGCTCTCAGCCGTGCTGTATTTTCACGTTTCCCACCTCCAGCCAC
The DNA here is from genome assembly GCA_019973975.1 of Trichonephila clavata. Lineage (NCBI taxonomy): Eukaryota > Metazoa > Arthropoda > Arachnida > Araneae > Nephilidae > Trichonephila > Trichonephila clavata. The sequence goes on from BMAO01026613.1 coordinate 11,023, forward strand.
TCTTATTGAGCAGAAAACTGCTCTACAAGAAGAATGGCGATTGGTTAATTCTACGGTGGTTGACCACCTAATTGAAAGCATGGTTAGAAGGTGTAAACTTTGCATACAGATGAGGAGGATCACATACCCTATTAATATCCTTTTTTTCATTTTATGCTGTTTATTTTCACTTTATACATAATTCTGTTTAAGTCTCCAGTATGACATTATCTGATAACTTACAAAAATTTAATATTGTTTTCATTTCTGTATATAATTATTGATTTTGTTTATGTATAAATATATATGCTACTTTTCTGCCAAATTTTGTGTCAATAAAGGCAATATTTGTTGATTTTCTTACATTTTACATCTTCGTGCTTAACTTTTGGAAGTGAGTGTATAAATGCGTTTATTAATAATTGTAGTTACCTCCCCCTCCTTCATTTCCGGTACATATATGTGTTATACCTACAATGCCCAAAAGCAGTCATTTTGACTACTTGGGAATTTTTAAATAATCAAATGACTTTTGTTATTGAATTATGTAAATTTCTTATATGACCAGTTTTTTTATTACTCATATTATAACATACAAGTACATGATAAATTGTCTATTTGGGCGTATATTTGATAAATTGCAGTTGCTCAATAAGCTAAAGTAGTACTTGCAGTGGCGGATTAAGCGGGTGTCGGATCTGGCGGCCGACAGGGGTACCCAGCCCTGGTAGAGACTCCACGCTTGATGAGTGCAGAAGGCCAGAGACAAACAAACCACGCCACCTTGGAACAAGAAATGAAAAGGAAACAAAGATACAGTGAAATCCCCACTAGAAATTTATCGAGATCCAAGAGAAATCCTAATGTAGAAAAACTTTTGAAAATATTTTTAACAATTCGATATCGAATGCCTCAGGTGAAAGATCTTTTTTAGTTTTAGAACGTGATAAAAATAATTTAAGAAGTACTATGGAAGAAAAGACAAATTGAAACAACACGACCATATTATATACAGAATAAAATGTTTTGGACAAAATAGATATGGTAAAAATAATTGATGAATTTGCCAAAGAGAAATCAAACTGTATAGCAAAACTGTAAGCTCTTAAGAAAGGTTTTTAATTTTTCTTATATACAGTTATGATTTTCTTTAGCCGATGAGTTTTATTATAACAGTACATTTTATTTTGAGAATTTAAAGTACGCGACTCTCTTTTCACTATTTTAGTTTTTCGACTCTTATATAAGCCCATGGGCCTCTCAAACTTTATACCACCAAGGGCCTCCAACTACCTTAATCCGCCTCTGAGTATTTGTTATTCGAACCTCTATGCAGTGATACTTGTTCTAGCAAGTTGTTTGTTTTATTTCTTTTGCGCCCTAATTTTATGAAAGAAATGTCGAATTGAAGAGAGCTATTGGAAAAGCTAAGGAACATAAGTGAAGAGTGCTCCGATATAGAATCAGATGCAACTAATTTCGAACTAACATCTGAAGATGAAGCGGATTATATATTCAAAGTGAAACATCTGACACTGAAGATAGCGATAAAGAGTCGATCGATCACCAACGATGAAAACGTCATCAATATGCCCAGGAAAAAGTGTTGAGTGCTAAGTAATTCAGACTCTAATGAAGAAACTAAAAGCATCTGGAGACCAAAACAGCTGCCGAAGGTACTGTGTGGTTAAAATTTGTGGAAGGTGGTATTCCTGGAATGTGTGATGTGTGTGTGTACTTGTACTACTACTTGTACCATCTACTTGTACTTTCAAGGGTGTGAAAGGGCCAACAGACATTATGGTAGGACAGAAAGGAAGGACAAAAAGGAACATTATGGTAGGTTATCTTATCTGTGCATTCCCGTTGATAATAGATAACTATATTATCAAACATATAAAAAAGTGCACAGAAGAAGGCCGCCGAATTTTGCAGTACGATTGGACAACAGCATTACCGGAAGTAGTGCATTTATTGGGATTTTACATGCTCGTGGAGCCTACGAGGCAAAAAAATTTAAAACTGAGTTATTTATGGCCAGCAAGGTGGGGTCCCGAATTTTTTAGAAAAACTATGGTCAGAGAAAAGTT
>BMAO01026614.1:0-17762 GCA_019973975.1 Trichonephila clavata
AAGAGCAGTAAAAAATGGACTCATTTGTAATAACTAGGAGACCTGAAGAAAACCTTCCATTGGTACAAGAAAATCGCTCTATTTTACTTCGAAATCTTCTTGCAGAATGCATGCATGTTCTATAATGAAAGAAATCAGGGGAATTACGTACTGATGAGGATGTGTCAGTTTCGGGAATCATTTATTTGATGGAGACGACAGAAATGCAGGAGAACAGCAACTATAATACAAGTACAACTTGTGATTTTCATTAATTAGAACATCCACCACCCACAGGGGAAAAAAAGGATGCTTACAAAGCCATGTCGAATGAGTACAGAGCAAAAAAAAATACGTAAAGAGACTAGGTATTTTTGTCCAGTGTATCCCAACAACCCTGCACTATGCTTTGGTTCTTGCCTTAAAATTCATCATACACAGCAATATATATATATATATATATATAAAATTTCAATCTTTTGAAGCATTCATATATGTATAGTGAGTGAGTGGATATTAACGTCGCACTCTTCAGCTATACACGAGGGCTTTAGCGACCAACCTCGTAATTTTGAACCATGGTCAAGGGACAAGGACGACACATGAGCTGGCACCCCCTCTCCTAACTACCACACCACATCAACAGGAGGACGTTTTAGCTCTCGACAAATTTAATGTGCATCGCTCCCTATACGGCAGGTCTTCAATGGTACTGGGCTAGAACTCATGACACGCCAACCACGAATGCGTTACCTTGACCCCCTAGGCTACCAAGGCATATATGTGTAACTATTGTTATAATTTAATCGTCAAAGTTATAGTTAAATTATAAAAATTGTTAACTAATATGTTATTGCACTATATAAATTTTTCATTCATCCTTTCTAATAATTCCTATCTCAAGTGGAGATATGTAATCAAGCTTGTGACAACTTCAAGGTCATTCATGCTGAGTACACCGCTACTCACAAAAAAGGTAACTATTGAGACCTGCTTAGTTCAAACTATTTTCGGTAATGCAGTTAATACGCTCAAAGAAAGTGGAATCGATCCCTATGATTCCTTTGTGTTTAAAAAGCCTTATTTTTTTGCTGCAACAGAAAATACAGATCATGTTCTTGATACAGAAAGTGTCGTAATGTCCAACATAAGATGAAATCTATGTCCCCCCCTTTAAACTACCACACCATTCCAACAGAATTCGACAGATTCAGTATGCATTAACCCCCTCTACATGGTGGGTCTTCAGTCACACCAGGACTCAAAACCACGACACACCGTTGAAAATTAGGATTGAATATTGAGTCGCAGTTTGAGAAGCACCGCCTTAAAGAAAATTTCTCAACATAATTTACATTAAAATATATAAATGTACGGGATTCCTTCAGATACAAAAGGTGCATTATGAAATTAAAATAAATTTATTATAATTATTCACAATTAAAATTCCATAGCGTATAGACAGCAAATATATATTTATCGACATCTTTCAAACTAGCGTCTGTGTCATTCCTTTTGCGCTTATCATTAATATTCAGAAAGAAAATATATCTCTGTCCCGTTCCCCTAATTTCAAAGAATATCTTGTCCACTTCCATTAAGTTATCTTTCCCAAATGAGATCTCCCCCCCCCCCCGAGAGAAAGCCCTAACTCTTCAAAATGTTTTGGAAGGAGGGATGAAATGTATCTGATTTGTATGATGAATGTGTTGAGGAAACGATCGTTAGAGAAAACTTTGATTAAAAGGATTTTACGCATTCCCCAATACGTTCGAAATAACGAATGCTGTTTTGAAAATTTAATGATAATGAATGAAAGAGAACCACAGAGAGTTCTTGATTGTTTGTTTGAATATAATATTTGAAACCCGAGGCATATGCTAAACTGGGTTTTTGCGCCAAATTGTATGCAAATAATTTTATACCTATAATTTCAAACAATACAAGGCCCCAATAATGAAAGTACAGCAAAACCACCTATATAATAAGGTGGGTCGAAATTTTTTCCCAAAATAGCAAAACCTACCTAATCGGAAAAGATGTTCTCTGGTATGTAGATGAAGGGGAAAATAAAATAAAAAATTAATTGTTTATTTAAGTACTGCAAAAAGGAAAATGAAATTTAGGTATTTGAGCTTTCTTATGATAAAAAGTGAAACTAATTTTTGTTAAAGAAAAATTGGCCTTTTGTTCAGGAAAAATTAACCTTCAAAGAAAAAAGGCCTTTTTTTTTGTTAGAAAAATTGGCCTTGACCCTTAAGAAACATTCATTGCAATGAGAGGACACTTCGTGAAAACTTGCAAGAAAAAAAAACATTTAACAGATTCTTTAGTATTAAATTTTTAAGAAAACCTGCTGTCGAGATTGTAGTGTACGATAACGTGAAAGACGGGAAAAAGCAGGGCTTCGAACCAGAACTGAACCACAAACCGCAAAAAAATCGGGGTTTTTTTGGTCGGAACGAAAACCGGAACCGAACCGAAAAAAATATATGCTTATTTTCGGTTCGATATATCTTCAGTCATTTTGTTACTGTAATAAAAAAAAAACTTATTGATATTTTCTAATTTAATGTCAACTATATAATTATCATCATTATCTAGATTTCCTGTTCCACTAGTACTTTTCTGTATCGCTTGAAACTACTTGTAGAAGGCAGATTTAATTCAATTGAATGAACTGGAAGTACAGATGAAAAAAAATTATTCATTCTATAAAATAAAATTATTCATTCAGAATTAGCGCACCAAGAAGGAGTCGTCAAAATGAAACGAAATTTTACATACGCAACGACTACTTTGATATAAGTAAATGATTAGAAAATCAAAGAAAAAAGATCATTTATGTCAGAGAAAATGCAAAAGAACGTAGGGCCCTGTTGAAACCCTCTAGCACGAATGCACGATGCGATACGATCAGCATTGAGGCATACAAGTTCTGTATGGTGACTTGAGACATTTCGTTCCATATTTGCTGTAACCTTGCCTCTAGTTTGTTCAAACTCGTGGGATGCCCAACTCGCCGTCCCCCCCCCAAATATGCTCGATGATCCCAGATATGCTCGATTGGAAACAAATCTGGGATCAGGCAGGCCAAGCAAGGGTAGTAACAGTGCGGGGACAGTCTTGTGACACCCTTGCCATGTGAGGTCGAGCATTGTCTTGTTGAAAAATGGCTCCTGGGAGCCGTTGTATGAGTGGCAACACATGTGGTTGCAGGATGTCATGGACATACCGCTGGGCTGTCATGGTGCCACGGATCAATACTAGGGTGACCGTGTATTGTAAGCAATGGCACCCCATACCATCACAGTAGCTGTGGGAGCAGTGTGTCGCTGTAAAGCAAAGGCAGGATTGAGGCTCTCACCACGGAGTCTCTACACACGAACAGGATTGTCATCACTGCTGAGATTAAATCTGGATTCGTCGCTAAAGACGACCTGGTTCCATTCCGCTGCAGTCCAGTTTCCTCGTGCGCGGCCCACTCCAAACGGAGGCGTCGATGGGAGGGTGTCCAGGGCAGCACACGTAATGGGCGCCGCTATCCCAAATGTCCTTCAGCCAGGCGCCTTCGTACGTTTCGAGAAGACACAGGGGCCCTAGTGAAGGTGCTACCTGTGCCTGGATGGCGGCTGATGAAGCAGTTGGCTGTACGCGCGCATTTCTTACGATGTGGTGGTCTTCTCGACAACTGGTCTGTCGAGAGCGTCCTGAGCCTAGTCTTCGTGTAAATGACATCTCTCGGATCCACTGGTCCCAACCCCTCCTCACAACACAATCAGAGTGGCCTAATTGACGAGCCACTCGCCTAGATCACCACCAGCTTCCATCATGCCGATAATTATCCCCCCTCAAACTGCGACAGCTGCCTGCTCATATTGTCTTCGAAAACGGCGTAATGGCATGTCTACCTCAGCGCTTCCTTTGTAAACGATTCAGCACACTCAAACAAGCTTTGGTTAACTGTTTTATACTCCACGCGGAGAACGACGTTAAATTCCCTCTACCGGCTATACATAATGCGCAATCACGCTGCATTTCTAATCATTTACATATCTTCCCGAGATGTACCTTCATGCCAAGTTTCGTTACGATCCCGCAATTATTCTTGGTGCGCTATTTTTTTTTTTGAAGTGAAAACTTCTTTAGCGGCGTTGGGCACTTTTTGGTAGGGGAAAATCTTATGGGTTCGCGTCACCAACATGCTCTGACTGGCGCATGCGCAGTGTGCTGTTCACCTTAGAAACTTTTTGGATGGGTGAAATCTTGTGCGTACGCGTCACCAACATGCTTATAGCAGTGTATCTGTAGCTATACAGCTGACGTATAGTGCTGTGTATATCTTATAAGTGAAATTGAATGGTTTTGGTGAAAATTCAATGTGTTTATCTGTGCATTGTTGAAATAGTGTTTTTGTTTGATTATTATTTGAATCGTTTAATTGAAGAATCATTGTGCGGTACAATAGTGAGTACTAAATAAATGTACTAATTTTTTTTAAGATAAAAAATTTATTACAAAAAATTATTTCAAAAACTCTTATTTATTTTGGCGTTTGAAATTTTATATTATTTTAAATTATTTTAAATCTTCGTATTTATTCTGGCGTTTTAAAATTTGCATTTACTATTTTTTAATATTTAATCTCTGCAATGCATCACGCAATCCGGGTTAGTATTTCACAGTGGCTTAGACGCTTTCTTACTACTGTGGTAAAATAGATTTCTAGTTATTCAATCATATTTTTATCGTGGATTTTGAAATTAAAAATTTTATAAAATCTAATAATAATTCAAGATTAATGTGTTGAAGTTTAAAATATGGTTATTAATGAAAATAAACATCATAAAAGATCAACAAGTCACCGAGAGGCTCTAACGTTAGAATTGAAAAGGTTACAAAACAATACACTACAAACGGAACCAAAATTTTTCTAGAATTCAATCTCCAACAAGAAAGGATTATTGATATTTTCATTCAATTGTCAAAGTTTGCATGCGTATGCAGCTGACCTAAAAAATGATGCTATCGCAAAAAAGTCAAATGTTTTGCTTTTCTAAGAAATTCTATGAAAACGAAGATTCACTTGATATTCCGAATTTCAACTTTGTTGTAAGTTATTAAAGACCGAAGTTCCAGCAGCAGGCATAGCTATTTATCAGAATACTCAAGATACGTCACTCTTCATTACTTCACATATGGACATACATACTAGATTCACTAGAAGCATTGGTGTTAATGTTTCTGATATTGGCGAAATATGCGTTGCTCGTTGCGATTCCGAGAATGGGCAATACATATTAATGGTTGCCGTTTATATTTCGCCTGGAAAATCTATGAGACAGATTCAACAATTTTTATTCGAAAATTTGATGATTTATACAAAAGAAGGTTGTGAAATACTCGATAAAAGATGTGGCGAAAATATAATAATGTACCGATGATTTTAAGTGGAGACTTAATATTAACTTTGCAGATGATAAAAATCTACCACTAATTGAATTTCTAAATGTAACACTTAATTTAAATATGTCCAATGATCGAAAACTCAGTACTACAAACTATAAAACGACGATCGATGCAGTTTTTACGCGACACTTAAATAAATTTGAATCAAACATTTTCCTTTCTTACTTTGGTTACCATAAGCCTATTGTTTCTTTTTTAGAACAAAATGAAATAATTGAAAGCACAAAAAGTCTAAGTATTGTTGAAATTAACGATGACAATGATACAAACAATTAAAATAATGTTAAAAATCAAGTACATTGAAATTTAAGAAAATACTAATACTATCCATAAATAATATGATTGTATATTAATTGTTATTTCAGTTGAATTGTATTTATATTTTGTGTAATATATTTTAATAATAAAAAAACCATATAAACATGCGTATAATTTTTGCTCGGAGTGTCAATAGATGTGAAAACCAGATTGAAGTTGATAATTTTAATTCAAACATTATGAAATTTCAAATTTTAATTCTAAATGTTCTAAGTTTTCCCTTCTATCGGCAGTCTCTATGACTGCCATTTCCCCCCCCCCCCCGTCCATGAGTGTATTTTTTTGGTTGAACCAGAATGAAAGTCGAAACCCAAAAAATTACGGCTCGAAGCCCTGGAAAAAGGCTTGCATCAGACTGATTCAAAGGTGTGAGGAAAGAGAGCTGGGGTTATGAAATGTAGTAATGTAGATTGTACTTGTTCACTTTACTCTATACTCATCAATAATCATCACCTTGGGTTATTTATATTGTAGACAAATAATTTGTGATTTTTGAGTCTAAAGTACTTCGACCAAAATTAAGTCTTTTTCCATTTTTTCGAAAATTCAACCCCTTTGTGACAAAATTTAATTTTAAAATTATTTGTTAAATTTTTTTCCCCAAAAAATATTTATATTATAGAACATTTTTTCCGCATGGTATAGGTTCAAAATATTGTTTACTTTTTTTCTATCCATATAAGCGGGATCAATCCTAGCATACAATATCGTACCAAATCAGTACATTTAATATTTCTTTCATCCTTTTTTATATATATTATATATATTATATAATATATATATATATATATATAATTTCTACTCTCTACTCTCTCTATTAGCTCACACTCTCTCTCTATATTTATTTTGTTTAAATTTTCAATTGTTAATCGCATTTTAAAGCACTCAGTTGAGCTGAAATTTAAAAATCACGATTATTTTGGATGACAATACAGTAACTTAACTATACTTAATAAAAATTAATTGATTAAAACTAATTATTCAAAGAATTACAAATACAGCCACGTTGGCTTCATTTTTGGCGATTTACCGACCATTTTGGCGACTTGTGTCAAAACTTTAAAAGGTTTTTTCCCCTCACATTTTAAAGCGCTCGTTTGAACAGAAATTTTCTATACACTATTGTTTTGGGTAACAATACGATAATTTAATTATAATTAATTAAAATTAATTGACTGAAATCAATTATTTAAAGAATTACAGATTTAGCCACGTTGATTTCATTTTTAGCGACTTGGGTTAAAAATTTGAAAAATTTATTTTTTCCACACGTTTCAAAGCATTCAGTTGAACTGAAATTTTATATACACGATTATTTTGGATGACAATACCATACTTACAATTTAATAAAAAGTAACTAAAATAATTTTTTTTTTTTGTTGATCTAAGTAGGAATTGACTTAATTTTTTTTATATTACTTGTTATAAATATAAATTGCTCATTTTCGTATCAGATAATACCATTCAACATATCAAGACACTTAAACTATTATATTTGAATCTATGGTTTCAAATTTTTTTTAAACTATTTAATTTCCGTAGCACTAAAGAAAAAACATTCATAATCCATGTCAAACTAGTGTGTATGTAAAAGTATGTTTGTATGCCTCCGTTTCAATAACTAGAACTTTAGCAATAAAATGATAGGGGTAAGGAAATAATCTTTAAAAAAATATTTTAAACATAAGCAAAACAAATATGTTGTAATAATAGTACATTTTGAGAAGTTTAAATCAATAAACGTAATATAGTTTTACAGTTTGGGTTTGAAAGATTTTTGTACAAAAAAAATTTAATGAATTAATAATATTTTATCTAGCGTTGCTTGCTTAATCTAATAGGAAAAATTAATCATTATTTCAATAGTGCTTGAAGAATAATTTTAATTTTAGTACTGCTTGACTTAAAATCAGCGTCGCTAACCACTATATAGTATGGGTGACACTATTTTTAGTAAAACAGAAAAAATTACGAATTCATAAGTTACATAAGAATTTTATAAATCATTAGAATATGAGGAATAATTTGTAATAAAGAATGAATTATATTAGTGATGTATTGTATCTTATTGAGCGCCATGTTGCTCACCATTAAATTCAAGTCAACGAAAGTTCGTTGCCATTGACATTTTGTTAAACTTCAGATTCGATGACAATTAAATATTTAACAATATCAATTTCAGTAGAATATGTATAAAATTAATACGGCTTGCTTGTACTATTAAAATATTTATACTACTGTTTATATTATTATATTAAAAAATGCTTGCATTGTACTGTTTGTATTATTATTTAAAAAAATTTTAGTATTATATGTTTACAATATATTTTTAAAAATTTATCAACGTAAGAATTTTTGTTGTTGCTGTTTTTAATGTTTTAAAAATGAAGAATAACACACAGTCGATTAAAATTAATTTATTACTATTAAATATATATATATATATAAATATATGCGTGTATTTTTAATATGGTATATAGAATTATTCTTTTACAAAATATGAAATTTGAAAAATACTTTTTTAAAATAAAAATACCTTTAAAGATGCATTTCAAAAACTGTATGCTATGATTAAAGTAATTAAATTGTTCCCCTCCGAAAAAAATACTTAATTGAAAAAGAATATTTTGCATAAAGAAAAGTTTCGACTTTTATTCTTTCAATTAATTTTCCTAACACAATGGCGGTTCATTTAAAGTTCATTTGCTGCAATCTCAAATTCTTAATGAGGAAAAAAAGTATTCATTAGCATTTTTTTTTATAAACTGCGAACTGCAGAGATACGAGAAACTTTTTTATTAATGTTGAATCTAAACAAAGTTCGTACGAAAGACCATTTAAGTCTCTGAATTCGAAAACGTCTTTTCAAAAAAAAAACAAGAAAAAAACTTTTGTCACCTGCTCTCACGATGAAACGAGACAAAAAAAAAATATTATTTAAAAAAATCAAAAAGTAGTTCTTCTGTCCTTTAATTACCATCGGGTCTTTATTCATAGAACAATGAAAAAATGAAGATTTTTTAATGGTTCTCTTTGAAGGCAGAAAAAGCTTAAAAGTAATTTAAATTTGTACAAAAACTGTCAAAAGATTTTTGGAACATTTTTTTCACCTCATAAAAAAAATTGCTAGGAAGGAAACGTGGAGCACATTTTTGGAAGAGAGTAGCTGAGCAAGCGATTTTCACAAGTTAAATTTATCGAAGCAAATAATACAAAAGTTTCTTTTCTGCAAGATAGTTCATTTGAAGAAGTTAAAGATTTTTTTAAAAACTTTTTGTCGAAAGAATAGAGGGCTAATAAAGCGAATTCTTTTTCGCCTTGAAAGAATAGGTGAGAATAATGAGTGAACTAAAAATTACTTTTATAAATGAACTCTCTCTCAATATGTTTTTTTATTTGTAATTTTTATTAAATTCCAGAAAAAGAATCATTGAAATTGTAACTGCAACTTTAATACTTCTTACTAACACAACTCCAGACCAATTAATTTCTTTAAGAATATATATTTAGACCATATATGTTCTGAAAGATTTCTTTAAAAACAAAACATTAAACAATCTGTATAGAAATGAGTATCTAAAAAATGAACCAATTAAATGTAATTTAAGTTTTCCCTTTATTTCAAATTATTTTAGCAGTTAGGGTTGATTCTTTTCATTAACACTTCTTATGAAAAGTCTATATTTTTCATTCCCAATCTTCATTTAAAAAGTTTTTTCTGGGTATTTCGCACAAATTAATTTTAAATGTGAGTTTATTTATTTATACAGTAGTTTATTTAGTTGCTGATTCTGGAACTTTGCGAAAATCATGCAAAAGAATTGGCAAACTGATCAAAATTCAGCACTTAAGCTCATTTGTGTTCGAATTTGAAGTAAAGATGAAGAAAAATTCTGGTAATCTGCTCTAATAAAAATAAACATACTCATTATCGTTCTTAAAAAAGGAATTTGTGTGACTCGCAGCAAACTTTTAAAGCATTCGAAACTAAATAAGAAAAGTCATAATCATACTGTGAATCATAGAAAACAAATTCACAACAAAATCGAAACTCAAATTAAATAAATTGGGAGGTCTACATTAATTTAAATGTGTTCCACAGCTCTCATAATGAGCCAGATACTCAAACCAATGTTCCAATAATTGTAATGCTTCTAATATCCAGAGGCGGATTAAGGTAGTTAGAGGCCCCTGGCGGTAAAAGGTTCGAGACCCATGGGCTCAAGAGTCGAACAACTAAAATAGAGAAGAGATACGCTTACCTCAAAATAAAATGTATTACTAATAAAAAAAAGTTACCAGCTAAAGAAAAATCTTAACTGTATTTTAAAAAAATTATATATATATATAAGGCCTCTATTTTTACTTAAGAGTTTACAGTTTTGCTATATAACTTTACTTCTTGATTTCTCATTGGCAAATTCATCAGTTATTTTTACCGTATCTGTTTAATCCCAAAAATTTTGTGTTCCATATGGCCAAGTTGTGTTTAATTTGTCTTCTCTCCCATAGTACTTCTTAAATAATTTTTAAATGGGTTTAAAACTGAAGATCTCTCACCTGATGCATTCTATATCAATATTGTTAAAATATTTTTTAAAGTATCTATACATTAGGATTTCTCTTACAACTCGATAAGTTTCTAGTGGGGATCTTTATTGTGTATCTTAGTTTTCTAATAAAAATAGTAAAAGCTAGTCCTGTTAATATAGTCAAAATTAAGATTCAATATTGTCTTTGTAAGTTTCCTTTAGTTTTTGTTGAGTAGGTTTCTTCTTAATTTCAGGTATAATCTCTCGTCAAAAAATACAATAAAATGTTCTATACAGTTCAATACATATAAACTCTTTAGGATAGTTCTGCTCTTGCTCTATAGCATATGACAAAAATAATTCAATATGAAATGTTTCCTTCTTTCAAAAATTCATAAACGACTTTTTTACTCTCACTGAAGAATTTTCTCTTTTGTTACCTGTGAGCTTGCCCAGCTTCCTCTTCAAATGAGAGTCCTTATAAATCAGTTGCTTCTAGTTTTATTTTTAAAAATTCATTTCTGAAATTTTGGATATAATTTTCTAGAGATTTTAGTAGGCAAGATCTTTTTAATAAAATTCACGCTCACCTTATTGTAATGATTTGCTTGAATGATTTTGGGCTCCAAGCCGTTTTTGGCATCAGTCAGGCTAAGGCCCCCAAGAATTCTGTCATACATTCCATTTTGGGAGGGTGTATGTTACGCCACTGTATGATAATGGCTGTATATTGGTTAGAAGAAGGCCAGATCAAGGCCTGCAAACAACCTCTCTGTGGCCTAGACACACTGGGCCTGCACCTAGAGTTATGGTCTGATGTGAGCAATTTTCTTTGATTGCAAGAGCACTCGAGGTTAATTCACACACCCTGACTGAAAACTTGTACGTCAGTCTGGGGATTAAAACTGTTACACTGCAATTTATGAACATCATTGAAGAAGTGTTTTCCAACAGGATAAAAACATGCTTTATTAGAGTGTCAGCGTGTTACTTTGGCTTGCTTGATCACCAAATCTTTTTCCAATCAAGCACCAACGGGACAGCATTGGACGGCAACGACAGTGTCATTCCAACGGGAACTAAACAACTTTATATTGACCGATCAAGAGCAACAGACTTGCAATTCCATCCCACAAACTGATACCCGATACTTGTATGAAACAATGTATGCATGTTTGCATTTAAAATTCTGCCAGTTACACCGGTTTTTAATGTATCATCATTTCACATTAAAGATGACTCTTATCGCACCTGTGACCTTGAAAGTTGAGTCAATTAAATATGTTACCTAGACAAATGCATTGCCGACGTTTCATTAGTCTACAATAACTTTTTCTAATGCCTGCTATACAACTTAAATTTTAAACCATTCAAATTATTAAGATGATTATTAAATTTTGCATATAACAGCAAGATATATCTATATATATAAAGGAGAAAAGCGACTCACTGACTGACTGACTAATCACGATATCTCCGGAACTATTCAACCTACAGATTTGAAATTTGGTAGACATGTTCCTTTTATGGAGTAGAGATCAGCTAAGAACGGATATTGCGAAATTCGAATCGCAAGGGGCTTTACGGGGGGTTAAGGGGCGTTAAAAATAATTGTTTCCATTTTTAAACTACTCCACGTACAATCTTGAAATTAGGTAAACAGATTCCTTTTACAGAGTAGAGATCCCCTACAAATTGAGTTCGGTGAAAATTGACCCCCAAGTGGCGTTGCGGGGGCATAGGGGCCGTTATAGGTAATTATTTCCAATTTAAGCTATGAGATGCAAAGACTTTTATATTTGATAAATATATTCCTTTCATAGAGTGAGTAGAGATCAGATTCAAGATGGTTTGGGGGGAAATAACCCCCAAGTGGCATTGCGGGGGGGGGGGGGTTAAGGGGCGTAATAGATAAATATTTTCGTTTTTAAACTACTTGACCAACCTGCTTGAAAATTGGTAGACATGTTTCTTTCATGGAGTAAATATCCACTACAAAATCATGAAATACCCAGCGAAGCGGATGGGTAACAGCTAGTAATGTATATTATAACAAAATATGTAAATATAAACCCGTGGAGTCACTGGTAATTATTAAATTTATTCTTAAGATAGTACTGTTGAATTAGTTTTCAAATACATTGTGCAGTACTGATACATTTATAATTGTATTATATCATTGTAAATGTGTATTTTATTTTTGTTCAGATTTTTTTTTTTTTTTTTTTGCTTTATTTTAGTAAATTATTGATTTTTTAAAATAATTTTCTATTTTCGACTTTTTGATATGCTCGCGCTCCCTATATAGGATTATCACGCTCCCTATATAGGATTATCACGCTCCCCATGGGGGGTGCGACCAACAGTTTGAGAAACGCTGATGTAAGATGTATCCGAGAGTAAATAAGCACGGCTGAGAACTAAAAACTAACTTGTTTGACTTAAATACTATTCGATAACTTAAATATTGTTCGATAGAAAATTTGTTCAAAAAACGCATGCGAAAAATTTGTACAGATTGCAACAATACAGATATACGGAAGAAAGATGGCTATAGGGCTAACACGACTCAAATAAGTGGAAGTCATCGGGGTTATACAATCAGGGACGTCTTAAGACTTTTTAAGACCTTGGGCCCTTGCTCAAATGTAGGCACCACCTATGATCCTTAAAATCAGGAGCGTAGTTGAGCGTACCAACGTATCAATTAAACGGGGCCCCAAGCTACAGGGGCCCCAATATGTGTAAGGAAAAAATCGTAAAATGTTAAGGGGCCCCAAGAAATTTGGGATACAGGGCCCACAAATGACTATTTACGCCAGTGCTTAAAAGTAGACAATACGTGAAATACGTTGTCAAATACTCATATAAAAAGAAACAAATCAATGTGTATGACTTACATTTGCACGAACTAGCTCAACCGACAGCTGTCTTTTGATTGAATGAGTAATAGTGTTAAGCGTAGGTCTATACGTGGACAACGGGCATCATATAATATAATGCAGTCTTGCTACTGTTATATAGTCCGAAATTCCTAGTTTTTCGGAGAATACATCCGGAAATAACATTAGACCGTAAAAATTATTCGAACCAAAATCTTATGAGAACGAGACGAGGGCCCCTTTGAAACCGAGGCCCAGTTGGTTTCTACCTTAAGACGTCTCTGGTTACGAAAAGGTTCAAAATCTTTTTGTTGTACGTTGAATTTATAACAAGAATTCATCGACATTGGGGCCCCTACTGGCACGGGGGGCCCCTGGCGGCCGCCAGTCGCTTAATCCGCCTCTGCTTATATCAATAATTAATTTGCACACAAACTCTCAGTTCTTGAGAGGTGCATATAAAAAATGTGAATATCAATTTGAAGTCATGTCGGAAATAATTTTGTATTTTTGTATGCAAAAAAAAAAAAAAAAAAAAGAACGAGGAATGAACAGTAAACATGTGATCATCTGTCTATTTATGTAATCATAACAGATTGAACTAATTTATATTAACTCTGTTAATAATGTAATTAATTGAATCAACGTCCTTCGTCAGTGACAGGAAAACTGTTGGCGTTAGGCTTTATAATTATGAACCACGGCCCCAGGTAACGATAACGACACCTGATTCATTTGATTGTTTATTAATGTTGCATTTTAAAGCAACTTGAGGCTATTGGCGAGGACCTCGTAATTCTGAACTATGGTGTGAATAGTGACAAGGACGACACCTGTGAGCTGGCACTTCTCCAAATTTCCCCGCCCTGCCAATGGGAGCTGCAACAGATTTAATGTGAATCAGATTCTCTACACGGTAGAGCTTCAATGGCACCTGGATTTGAACTCCAGACTTGCCGGTCATGTATTCGTGTCCATAACCACTCAACAACACTTGAACTTCTTTATAAGCTCAACAGCCTTTTACAAGTCAAGGCTGGCTCCCTGATCCTCCTCCAGTCGACCCTATCAGTAATGCGGGCCTTCCATCGGTTGATTCCTATTAGTTTGAGGCCTTTTTCAAAATCGTCTGGCCATCGTAGGTGGTCGTCCTTTACATCTGGCCACTTCAATTTTCGAAAAAGTTACTTTTTTGGTAGGAAAAGCCTCGGCATATCTATACAAATGGCCCAGCCACCTAATACGCGATGTTTTTATAGTTCTCACAATGTCAATCTTGCACTTGTCATAATTGAGGGTTGCCAGAGCCCCGAGAGGTTGGACTTCTGATCATTTTAGTCGCCTTTTACGACACGCATGAATTTACGTTGCGACTATTCTACTCCGGTCACCACACGGATAACAATCCAAACACCTTTTTAGCTGTCTATCCATTGTTGGTACCCTTTATAAAATAGATAATGACTACAGCATGGACATCCTACACTCGGATCGTGCCATGGATGTTGCCATGGCAGTGATTCACGCCTTTGGCAATATTGACTACATCTTTATTTTGTTATATACACCTTTGCACTCGTCATACACGACAACAACAACAATGTCAGTCCCACCTTATTTGCCATATTTCCTGTAAATTCTATAATTGTAAAGAATTTTCCATTATTATTCTTTTCAATCGGTCCAAAGATTTTCTCCTTGAGATTTTTCTACCAAAAATGAGGAACTATTCTTCCTGTACTTTTTCGAGGGTCCAATATTCACTTCTACTCATAGCAATAGGCCTAATTAAAAATTTATATTTGCTCACAACTTGATGTGTATAGAAATAAACTTAGACATGAATTGGTTCTGAGGTCATGGAAACTTCTATTAGCCCAACTAATTCTATTGTTTATTTTTAATTTTCAGATCGTTGCTACATGAGATCAGAGTTCCTAAGTAAGTAAACTGTTAACACACCAAAACTTATAGTGCTTAAAAATCTCCTAACTTCCTCAACACACCTTACGAGGATGTTATGGCTCAATTTCTTCTAACATGCAAATATCTTCATTGATTCTTAAGACATATTTTTCATGAATTAATTCTCAAAATTCGAGGTTATGATTAGGGGTGGCTCTAGGGCTGGCAAACCGGACCCATGTCAGGGCGGCAAATTTTAGGGGCGGTATTTAGACCAAATTTTAAAAATACCTTTTTTTTTTTTTTTTTTTTTTTTTGTTTTTTTTTTTGTTATGGAAAATTTGGAAAAGGAAGTTAAAGTACACTATCTAGGGAAAAATATTCAGAACGAGATAATTTCTCTTTTATATGAGAATATTAAATTATACATTGTTCATAAAATTAAACAAGCTAAATATTATTCGATAATTTTAGATTGCGCCCTGATGCCAGCAAGATCGAACAAATGACATTTTTGTAAGGTATACATGTATTGAGAAATCTAACTCTAACAAAGTTTTTTTCTTCTTTTAGGTTGAAAGATTAACTGGGAAGAGAACTTTCAAATTTAATAGTTGAGAAATTTTTTTAAAAAATTAAGGCTAAATTTTCTAGATATGAGGGGCAGGCCTACAATAACGGAGTGAATATGAAAGGCGAGAAATCAGGGCTCAATTTAAAATAAGAACGTTAAAACCGCGATCAATCTATGTGCCTGTAGTAGCCCTCCTTAAATTTGGTCGTTAATGACATGGCGAAAGCATCCTTAGAAACCTGTACTTTTTTTAATGTAGTTCAAAAAAAAAATTTCCATCAACTTTGCGTTAGGTTATATTATTAAAATGTATAAAGAGCATAAAACTTTAAAGCCACTTAGTGTAAATAGCTGGGAAAGCTGAATAGAGGCTATTAAACCCTTAAGTTATCAATTGGGAGGTTTTTATGATGCTTAGTTTTTATAATAATGCTGCAATTGACAACTCTATAAGAGAGGAGGCCTCTGGATTATTAAATTCTACTTATCACTTATTTGGTACAAAATCTTTAATTACATTAAAATCCAATAAGCAAGCTATTGCAAGCAAAATATTACGATCTGCCATCTACTATGGAACTCTCAAGAAATTGTACAGATTTTTTTAAGGATGTGATTTTTGATAAAATGCACTGTGATGCAAAAGAATTGGCCGTCGAAATTGATATCTCAGCTTTATATATAACTTTGAGGTGACGCAGCCACGTCACAGAGTTCAACGGAAAAATATGAATTTTAATTATGAAGCACAAGATGATCCGATGGAATATCCTAAATTAAAATTCAAGATAGAGTTTTATTTTCTTACATTGGACGAAGCAGTTATTGCCTTGGAATGCAGACTTAATTTAATGAGTACTGACAGTAATTGTTTTCAATTTTTGTACAATATATATGATTTAAGAGATACCCTTAAAACTTTAATTAATTAAAAACTGTAAAAAATTAGAAATGATGTTGACCGATGGAGAATCATTGGATGTAAACGCGCTTGATTGAGCAGATGAGAAAATGTCAGTTTCAGCTTTAGCAGGGGGGAAGCCTAGTTGAAGTTTTAAAATTTATTTCTGTTTAATAATTTGCTCCAAATCTTGCTATTGCATTTATTTTACTTTCTTTGCTAATAAGTTTGGCAAGTGCAGATATTAGTTTCTCAAAATTAAAATTAATAAAAAATTTCTTACAGTTCACAAATTTTAAAGATAGATTAAATGGCTTAGCTACATTGGCTATCGAACATGAAATAGCTGAACAAATTAATCAGATAGTTTTCAGAATTAAAAGTCAGGGAAAAAAACAATGGTAAATTTCTTATATTTATATATATATATGTGTGTGTGTGTGTGTGTGTGTGTGTGTGTGTGTGTGTGTGTGTGTGTGTGTGTGTGTGTGTGTGTGTGTGTGTGTGTGTGTGTGTGTGTGTGTGTGTGTGTGTGTGTGTGTGTGTGTGTGTGTGTGTGTGTGTGTGTGTGTGTGTTTAATATATATATATATATTAAAAACTAAAATATATATATGAACTGTTAGCTCTCTTTTACTTCGCAAGAAATATTCAAGTTTTATAGGTGTGCATTTATGACCAATTTTTATCTTTTTTAATAATAGTTTTTTTTTTTTTACTTTGGCGAGAGGGGCGGCAAAATTGCTAGAGCCGACCCTGCTATGATTAATCAACTGTCTAACTTTGATTCTATGAAGCCCTTGACCATGACCACACAATTCATCTTTCTAGGTGTTAAAGTTGAATGTGAATAATTGCTTAGCTCAAATATTTCGTCACTTCAATGATGATGAATCAAAATGACGAAAATTTTTGTTAATAATCGATCGAGTAATCAATGCGACAAATAATCATAATATCCTAAATAAATGTACTAAATATAAATTATAGTTTTAAAAAAACTAAAAAACACTCTTTTATAGCTAATCGAACCAAGTTGTAACTTAATCTTTTAGTCCCCAAATTTGGAATTAAATGCCAAACACACAGGAAATAGGATCTGAAATGAGTCGCCAGATGCGGGAATGGGATCTGAAAATGGGAAATCGTTAATTCTGATTATCCTGATTGGGATAATTAAACAAAATTATTAAATTATTGTA